>JASAMX010010246.1:0-16783 GCA_030248175.1 Microlaimidae sp. YZB2_3 | reverse complement strand
AAAATATATAATAAAGGAAAAATGAGACACTTAGAACAAACTGCTTGTAAAAAAAGGTCCCATTTAAATGGGACCTTTCGATTTTTAAATAAGTCCCATTTAAATGGGACCTATTTAAATCAAATGGGATCCCATTTAAATCGGATTCCATATAAATAGGTCCCATTTAAATGGGATCCCATTTAAATGGGATCCTATTTAAATAAGTCCCATTTAAATGGGATCCCATTTAAATGGGATCCCATTTAAATAAGTCCCATCAAAGGTGGATAATCTAATAAAGGTATGTCATAGCGCTCTGTAGCAGCGTGCATCATAAAATCCAATTCGGGCCGCACGTCCGGCCAGAAGCCGCACGTCCGGCCAGTAGCCGTATGTCCGGCCAGAAGCCGCACGTCCGGCCAGAATTGGATTTTATGATGCACGCTGCTACAGACCGCTGTGACATACCTTTATTAGATTATCCACCTTTGGTCCCATTTAAATTTATTTAAATGGGATCCCATTTAAATGGGACCAGGTCCCATTTAAATGAGACTGTTTTTTACAAGCAGTTTGTTCTAAGTGTCTCATTTTTCCTTTATTATATATTTTTGCTCAAAGTACCATAAAAATATTTCAGTTCTGAGAAAACGACACTTTTAATATCAGATTTACGCATTCTTTTTGTTACACAAGCCATGCGTGTGGTTATGGTGTAGTTTGAATTGAACTTCATGGTTTGTTAACTTGGAATCCGCTCTATAGAACTAATTAAGATTTGTGTAAGCTGATGAAGAACGTTTTTTAATGTTGATCTTAAAACCACACGATTCACCATTTACTCAAAACGGAATAGTTTGCGGTTTTATTTAAAAACTTTCTCGCCTAAAAAAGGCGGGAAAGTCAAGAGATTACCTCGCCTAAAAAATTTCAAGCATGCAAGTTTTACATTATTTTTACATCGTAAATTCTTGGTCAGTTTATCACGTAAAAAAAGTTTTTTAGGATAATACAAAAAGTCAAATCAATTATTTTTACAATAAATATTTCACGACTTATTTAAGTATATCTTATCCTTAGACCCATTTTATACAAAGCGCCAAGTTATAGCTATAACTAAAAATGATTTTGGTGGCAACATAAAGAATATTGTGCGTTCGCGCTACGATGCTAAAAGCTACCTCTCCTTCTAACAGGGTACTTGTACTTGTGTCTGTCATGGCGGTTTTTCACCCTTTCTATAACGCTTAACCTAAAACACAAAATTCTGTCTTCTATCTACAGTTGCGAGCGAACCGTTGGCAGCGCTACAATTCAAGAGTATTCGTATTATCACTGACATTTTGAATATATCTTACTTTTCCTCACTATCTCTAAAATGATAACTGCAAAAGCTAAATAGTGTGGCATGCGGCCAAACTTGAAAACTTCTATTAAATAATACGTTACAAAAGTTCAATTCCCATGCAGCATCTGTGTTTATTTCCTTTAAAAAGCAGTCAAAAATTAAAAATTTGGAGACTAAAATTATTAAAAACTTCCAATTTTATCAGTTTGTCCCTTTACAAAAATTGTTTGAAAAAAATATTTAATTATAAAAGCTACAGCTACTTACCGAAGCATATTAAAATTTCTACCGTGTAATTTCATGTTAAATCTGATGTGAAGTAGAAATGCATGAGATATAGAACAAAAAAATTAGTTTAAAAGCTGTAGTTTTCTAAAATTTAAAGCCGAATTGCGGATTGATAACTTCGTCAACGGCAAGACTTGACCAGGGGCCTATTTCATAAAGATCTTTGTAATTGTAAAGTAATAAACGCATTTAATGCTTATACTATTTATTAAAAATTACGTATATAACTGTGGAATTTACGGAATTTGTAATTTTTTAGATTCTGAACGCAATTTTTTTCATATAGGGTATCTGACTTAATTTCGGCCAGGTCTTAATTTCGGCCACCAATTTAGGGTGTTAGAATATTGGCTTATTTTTAAAACACAAAAGAACTAGCACAAAAGTAACTGGATGAATGTTGAATAAAGTGTTTTTGCAAAAGTTTTTTATTTTTGTTATGCATTATCAACATTTTCATACAAAAAGTGATTTTTTTAAGTTGTTAATTTTCATGTTTTGATATTTTCTTCAAAATCACTTTGCAATGCGTTTAAATAACTGCGCATTTTAATATTTTCTTCAAAATCACTTTGCAATGCGTTTAACTAACTGCGCATTTTAAGATTCCGTTAATTTCGGCCACCGTAAAATTTAGGTGAAAGAACCTGTCGTTTTTTGGTGTTTTTAAATAATCATCGTACTACCGTATTTATAAAGATTTTTTTTGCTCGTTTGACTTTTTTTTGACGTTTTTTAAGCCAAAAATAAAAATTGAACAAGAAATACAAGTTAAAACTTGGTTTTTTAAAGTTTTGACATAATTATTTAAAGTCTTGCTAATAATTATTAAAGTTTGCAAACGGGAAAAATTAAGTTATATAAGTGCAACAGAAATTTTAAAATTTAGCACTGGAATAACAAAAATAGCTATCGTTTGATTTTTAGACGAAATTTTGGGTCGATTGGAAAAACCAGGAAAAACTTATCCAAAAAAAATAAAAGGTGGCCGAAATTAAGTTAGTTACCCTACTTTTTAATTAAAAATTCCAAAGAAAAATACGCGTTTATTAATTTACAGATGTAAATTAATTACAGGCAATTTTTATAAAATAGGCCCCAGGTCCTAAAATTTCAGTCGCTTCCTTAAGCTTTTTTTAACCCAAACTGAAACGCTTCTAAGTCGACAAATCAAATGCACCACGATGTCCTGCGGACAGTTTTGCAGCTGCAGTAGATATTGTTACAATTCCTTTTAAAAAAAATTAATATAGAAATTTAGTTCCAAGGCGTTTTAGTTTTATTGTGTTTAGTAGTGATGTTCCTACCCCCCAATATCATGCTCGGAGCTCCGGACATTTAAAGCGGAGGGAGCTTCGGAGCTCGGCCCTGAGCGATTTGAGGCTTATTTAAGCTTGAAATACACTTTAAACTACTCCATTTCTATTTGTAGGATTTTTTTTTATTTATTTAAATAAGTTTTGCAAAAAAATTAGTTTACAAAAAATTTTGACAAAATCCATGCCATCTCTCTTAAATTAATTATGAAATTAGTATCAAAATAGGGCGGAGCTCCTAAAATCGGAGCTTCGCTCTGGAGGCTCGGAGCTCCGGAGATCATCACTAGTGTTTAGACAGGCATCGTACATCCGGTGTTGGGTGTCTAACCTGGATTTGACACTCGCCACGCGCTCTCAGACCTTAAAAGTCTGGACCATCAGGAAGCCTAAGACCAACAGGAATTCAGGAATTGTCGCAGATCGTCTTTCAGGAGTTAGTTGGGTGACGGGCAAAATCCCCATAAAAGTAGTGTAAAATCACCATGGCGAAAATCCCCATAACGTAGTGAAAATTCCCCATAACAATCGGAAATGCCTTTGGAAACTAAAATTGTTAAAAAAACTAAGTTTTAATCATAAAAGCATTAAAAATGTTTTAATTTTTTCCTAAGCCTAAGCAAAGCCCTGAAATCAAGCAAAATTTTATCATGATAAAATTTTGTTGCATTTTCCAAGTGTGAAAATTTAAAAGAAATATTGCAAACGCATTATATTTATGGTGAATTGACACCACCTTATGGGGATTTTGCGACGTTTATGGTGATTTTGGCCTATGGTGAATTTGTCCATGGTGTTTTTATACAGACACGTTTGTTAGGCAGGAAAAGAAGATGGCCAACTCCCGCGTGTTCACGCCGACGAATCAAATGCGGCACACCAACGTGGCCGTGGTCCGGATGAAGAAGGGCGGTAAGCGCTTCGAAATCGCCTGCTATAAGAACAAAGTTCTCTCCTGGCGGAGCCGGGTGGAGAAGGATATTGACGAAGTCGTCCAGACCCACACAGTCTTCACGAACGTCTCCAAGGGGCAAGTGGCCAAAAAAGAGGACCTGAAGAACGCATTCGGCACCGAAGAGCATCCGGAAGCCGTTAAAATCATACTGGAAAAGGGGGATTTGCAGGTTTGTTTGTTTGTACAAAAATTAGCGATGGACAGTTCCGGGTTCCGGATGTTCCGGGAAAAATTTGGAATTCCGGTTCCTGTTCTGGATTTTTGGAAAATCTCAATTTCGGTTCCTGTGCCGGATTTTTGGAAAATCTCATTTCGGTTCTGGTCTGGTTCCGGTGGTTCCACAAATCCGCCCATCACTACTAAAAATCCATAAATTGGTAAAATGGTTTTCTCATTCATAACATCTACTCAATATTTTAATTCAACACTAACATTTTCAGCGCAGCATAATATTACAACCGGTAATTAAATAAACAAGGGGATTAAATAAACAGATTAAATAAACAGATTATTATCATAAATAAACAAGAGGCCGGGTAGAGTGGGGTACCCCTCTAGCCTCGAAATTTTGGCCCCACCCCTAGAAAAAAATCCAGAGGCCCCCTCCCCCCGAATTTCCGAATTTTTTACCCCTGACCCCCTCTAGAGTTTGAAATTTGGACCCCCCCTTTCCCTCTTCTCGAGGAAATTTTAAGTGCTTTTTTTATACTAAATTTTTTTCCATTAACGTGAATATTTAACACAAATTTATCTTTGTACACTTTTTTATACCAGAATATTGCTTTTTATTCAATAAAGTGCAGTATTATCTTATAAAAAAACTATTATTAAACCTTTAATGGTCTAAAAGTATTTTCTTCGGACATTGGACCGGACCCCACCTGACCTGACCCCCCATCTAGGTTTCAAAATCTTCCACCCCAGGCCGATCCCCCTAGAAAGCTAAGGGGGTTCGACCCCCCTAGGACCCCCTAGATTTTGAAATGTCATTTACCCGGGGTAAACACCTCCCTGCCCCTAGCTTCGGTGACCGTGTTCATCTATGATGATTATTGTAGCCCAAAGGCACTGCCAGGCCAAGGGGTTGTAGAGAAGTAGCAGCCTTCCCCCTTATTTGGGCCAGCGGATAGTTTGTGGTTAAGCTGCAAATTAAAAAAAAATTTTGTGCTTCCGTTCAACGTCTGATCATTATAATGCCTTTTGTGTGCTAAAAATGCTGCCCTATTGGTTGTTACCAAATTCTTTTGTTAATTTTTTTTGGATGTGTACATACTAAAATACAAGAAGCTGCCACATTTATAGTCGCATTGAAATTAGGAGTTTTTTAGGGTTGACTTTTTAACAGTTTTTTTTGCTTTGCGCAACTGTTGCTTTGGGGTTTCTTTAAGGCTAACTTTACAAAATGTTCACTTTTGTTACAAATTTTGAATGGATTTGTTGGTGAATAGTCAATTCAATATTGCAATTATCAAGGCCAGCTTTAGTTTATTTGCCTATATTTCTTTAAAAAAAAGAAATATAAGATATAAACAGTAATAAATACTTAATAATTTTGCTTCAAAAAGCGTTTCCTCACAAATATTATGAATCGTTTACACAATTTAAACCGACAATTTTAGTTTAATATGAATTTAGGTTTCGGAAAAAGAAAGGAGCGTAGCGTTAGACGCCACATTTAAAGACGTAGCAACGACTGTAGCGAATATGTGTGTAAATCCGGACACCCAAAGACCTTATCCTGTTGCCACGATTGAAAAAGCGCTAAAGGTATTCTGACAAGTTTTATTTCAATTTAGTAAGTTCAGTTCCCATGATAAAATAATATTGATTATTTTTGGTTATCACGAATATAATGGAGTATGTTATCAAAAAGCTTCTCTTTAAATAGCATAATTAAACAAACAGGTAACGTTATAATTTTTTTCTATGTTAATTTAAATTTGGTTTTGCGCCTACGTAATTTCTATGTCCATCAAAAAAACGTATCTGCCTGAGCCTGCCTGTTTTGTGTCTGCAAATTTGAATTAAATTCGTCTTAATTTTGTTTTATTACGAAAATTATTATTAAAAAATTTTTGTGACAGAATAGTTTAATTTTGAGCGTTATTATTGGTAGATAACAATAGTGTGTGGTATATATCGTCGTTACTACGGCAAAATGAGCCACAGTTCGTATAAAATATGTGTGCCTGTTACTCATTTCAAATTTACACGCAGGACCCTATTAACTACAGAATGAGTCACAGTCACGTTTATTTTATAGTTACTGTGGCTCATTTTACCGTAGTAACGACGATATGGGCAAGTTTGTTCGGAGTGTGGGAAGGGGTTAAAATCCGAGGTGCCAGACAATTTTTCACAACAACAACTACACTACAAACATTCCAACAGACATACACAACAAAACCTACAAACCACTAAAACAACAAATCCACACAAACACAGTCACAAACCACATCAACAACACTCCAATAAATCCAATACTACAAACAAAAGCACCAGCAATAAGCAACGAGGAAGAAAATCTTCCTCGCGGGGTCAGGAGAACCCTCGCCCAACTCAGGGCGGGAAATCTCCTTTCCTCTACTCCTACCTACACAAAATAAATCCTACACAACACACATCACCAAACTGCCCGCTATGCAAATGCAAAACACAAATACACACAACACAACACCTTTTCACATGCATAAACATTATGGGACCAGAGGACCTTTGGGCAAACCCCGTTGCAGTTGTTGAGCTCCTCCGGGAGTGGGAAGAGGGGGTGAGCAAGGCGAGAAGCGTGCCGGACGGACCACATCAGGGTAGATGGAAACCCTGCCCACTGGCAAAGGACACACACGGGTTAAAATCCGAGGAACACATTTCACTCATATCGCTTTTCAATTTTAAAAGAAAAATAGGTAAGAAAAAACACTAATTTTAGGTCAAAAAGCCCTTTTTACAGCATTTTTGAGCTTTTTTTGCTTAAAACACTTATTTAGAAGTTTAGAAGGCAGTTAGAAGTTATTTTAAAAGCAAATTTTTCTTTATTTTTCCAAAATTGGGTGGGGCGTGGGGTAACCTTTTCTTTCCTATTTCTCAGTTGGGGAGGGGTTAATAAACCCCACTTCCAAGAATTTGGTGGGCGGTTAACTCCCCAGCCTTCTCCAATGCCCTTGTATGATGTGTGGTGACATGACATGTATTAACTAGCTTTTATCATAAAATTCTATTTAAAACTCGTGTAGGTTTTTGGATTTATCTTTTGGAAATGTCGTTCCAAAACCTTTCGGTTTGGTTATTTTAAGTGTTGTCCTTTGCCAGTAGCCAGCGTTTCCATCAACCCTGGTTTGGTCCGTCCGGCACGGTTCTCGCCTTGCTCACCCCCTCTTCCCACTCCCGGAGGAGCTCAGCAACTGCTACGTGGTTCGCCCAAAGGTCCTCTGGTCCCAAGGTCGTATTAATGTTTGTTTTTTTTTTGTTATTTTAAGCGTGCTCTAAAACGACGGAAGCACGCTTTCAATATGGTTTACAATTAGCATTTTTGGTGCAACACGCTAATTATCGTATTGATCGCCCATCTTCGTTTTTGTATTTCAGGACCAAGGTTTCAGCGTGAAAGCGAACCGTTCGGCGAAACAACAGGCGCTGGAAGTCATTCCTAGCCTAAAAGACACGATGCCAGTAGAGCGAGCGAAGATGCGGGTCCGGGTCTGGGTTCCGTCCAAGGTGGCCAAGGCCGCCAAGCCCAAGATCGCCGCCCTGATCAAAGAGCTGGAGAGCGAGACGTTCAGCCAAGGGGACCTGGAGACCGTGGGATTAATAGAGCCGGGGGCCTTTCGGGCCATCGACCAACTCGTCCAAGCGGAGTCCAAAGGACAGGGAAAAGTGGAAGTTCTCAATCTGAAAGACGTCAAGGAGGGCGAGGAACTACTGGAGTGATTATTACTCCCGAATAAGTAAACGGCACGAACTGAAAATCAAAACTTCCATGGTTGTGGTTGTGGAACTACCGGTGGAACCACGTCTTCTATAAATGAACACGGTCACCCAAGCTAGTGTTTACCTCGGGTAAATGAAATTTCAAAATCTAGGGGGGTCCTAGCTTGGGTCAGACCCCCCTGGCTTTCTAGGGGGGAGTCGACCTGGGGTGGAAGATTTTGAAACCTAGAGGGGGTCAGGAGGGGTCCAATGTTCGAAGCAAAATAGTTTTAAACCATTAAAGGTTTAATAATAGTTTTTTTAAAGATAATACATAAAAAAAGTACTTAAAATTTTCCCGAGAGGGGAGGGAGGGGGGCAGATTTCAAAATCTAGAAGGGGGTCAGGGGCAGGGGCTTAGCCAGGAATGGTTCACTGGGGGGAGGGTGAAGCGGGACAAAGTGGGGCACAATTGTCATCATTAAAAAAAGTAAACGGGGGGGGGTTTGGGGGGCGGCAGAGCCCCCCCCAACCATGGGGGTCTGGGGTGCTTTAGCTAAAAATATAGCTTAAAAGATTTTTTGTTTACAAAAAACAGTTTGGAGCTGAATGTTCCTTTTAAATTTAAGACACTCTCAAAACATATAAATGGTTTTTTAAGTCAGTCGTTGTGCTAAACTGTTAAAAGAACTTTTTGACTGATACAAAAAATTTTTTCTAACGTATTTTTTCTTACTGATCTTCAAATTGTTTTATATCATAAATTTTAGTTCATCTCATTTAGTGGGCCGAGCCCCCCTGGCCCTACCCCTGGCTGCGCCCCATGTCAGAGGTAAAAAATTCACAAATTTTGGGGTAGAAGGGGGGGGGAGGGGCTGGATTTTTTTCTAGGGGGGCCCCCAAAATTTAAAGGCTAAGGGGGAAAGTGGACCCGTGGACCCCGCCTTACCCCCCCTTGTTCATCTATGACGTCTTCTTTTTTCTGCGAACTACAAAAAATTTAAGTCTATACTAAGTTGATTGGTAATATCTCACCAACGAATTGTCATTTTCTATGGAAATAGCAGTTTCCTAGCTACGCAAAACATATTGCAGTAACTGCTAGCTGCTAGCGTAAACAACCACTTTTATACTAAGTTGATTGGTAATATCTCACCAACGAATTGTCATTTTCTATGGAAATAGCAGTTTCCTAGCTACGCAAAACATATTGCAGTAATTGCTAGCTGCTAGCATAAACAACCACTTTATTCTGTTAAAATTAAACCCTTCCTTGGAAAAGTAAAAGCAGTTAAGCTTTTTCTCTGTGCAGATTTTGTTTTTTTTTTTGTAAAGACTTAAGTAACTAAAGAATCTCTGTTGATGTCTGCTGTTTTGTTTGTCTGTCCGGTACTCTGCTGTGTTGCCGTTTTTGTTTATAAAATCGGTTGTTTACTGCGCCAACTCTTTTTAAAGATTTAATTTGGCTAAAAGTCTTTTATTTACGAATAATTTATTATAAAATTAGAAATAGATGAAACACTGCTATTGTTATTTAAAAACTTGTTCAATATCACCTAAGCTATCAGATGTGACATCGAGTTTGTACTGGTGCCTTTCACTACCAGTGAGTAGTATTCATAAAAATTTGGACTGGAACCGTTTTTCACCCAGACCGCTCGATGATTTCGGTCCCAGTCATAGGTGTTTTTTTTGGGGGGGGACAGAGGGGTGCACCCCCCACCCTAGAGCCAAAATTTTGGACCCCCCCTAGAAAAAATTCAGGGGAGCCCCCCTCTCCCCCAAAGCTCGAGAGCGGTCCGGCCTGACCCCCCCTAGCGAGGCTGACCCCCCTCCCCCCCCCCACTCCCTACCAATTTGGAAGTATATTTTTTTATTTACTGTCAAAAACACGGGTTTTTAGTTAAAAACAGTGTTTAAATACACTTTTTAGGCCTAAATAGGCTGTTTTAATACATAAAATTCAATATTAGACCTAAAAACACTTAAATTATTGAGTTAAAAAAATTTTGCTAAAAAATTGGACCCCCCTGAACCCTCCTAAATTTGAAATCTCGCACCCGGGGTCGACCCCCCCTAAAAAGCCAAGGGGGTCCGGACCCCCCTGGACCACCCCTAAAAATTTTGGCCTTCCACCCGGGGGTTGACCCCCCCTAGCGGACCCGACCAAAAACACCTATGGTCCCAGTCCACTGTGGTCACCACTCACCGTAAAAGTGGACTGAGTCCGTTTTTTTCATCCTGTATTGGGACGAAATCCACTTTTTATGTGATCTTTCCAATGTCCAAACTGAACTGAGACTTGGGACCAAAAATTAGTGACCGGTGTTCATAGGTGGGCAGCCTCTTGGATTTTGGGGGGGTATAGGGGGGGGTCAAATTTTAGGGGGGTGTCCAGCAAGACCCAAATTTTGAGGGGGGGGGGTGTACCCAATATTTCCGCGCTGCCTTAAAATGAGCTTAAAACGCGTAAAAAAACGTAAAACAAGCTTATAAATGCTTTAAAACTGTGTAAGATTAAAATAAGACCTTATTGCAACTTATAAATTTTATTTTTTTAATTCTTTTAATAATAATGTGCAATGGCGCAGTTAGGATTTCATTTCAGGGGCGTCGGTCTGGGGGGGGGGAAAGAAAAAAGTGTTGTCAAAGCGGCGCGAAGCGCCGCCGCCTGCACCACGTAGCGGCGCCAGCCGCCGCGAAACGTCAGCCGAAGGGGGGGGGGGGAGTCTGGAGGTGTCCCCCAGCCGCCGGAGACGAAAATTTTTTAAAATATATACTAAAAACAGCTTAAAAATCGTCTCCTGGTGACCGCGTGAACATACATTTTATTTTTGTTTTTTTACCTAATTTCTACATAATTTTCTGTGATCTTAAAAATTCAGTCAGGGGGGTTCGGGGGGAACAATGCCCCCTGGAGGAGAAAATTTATAATTTGAGGCGCTAAAATACACTAGAAATTTTAATTCCAAATGATACTAATTACAAAATTTAAGGTTTTTTATAGCTATACTATACATTTATAACATGTGTTTAAAACGTTAAAAAAAGGATAATAGTGTTTATAGTAGTTTTATTAAACATGTATGCCTTAACTACTGAATGGGATAATCGATTTGCAATTGAAAAACTAAGATAAATTGCCAATTTAAAATGCCCGCGTAGCGGGGAAATTTAAACTGCCCGCGTAGCGGGGGAATTTAAAGGTAATAAAAGGTAATGAACGGGGAAATAAGGAAAAATTTTTTAGTCCTTTTATAACACTTAAAAATTTTTCTTTGGGAGGCGAATTTGGGGGGGGGGTGTCCCCGACTACCCCTAATATAAGGGGGGGGGGGTGTAAGCAAAATCCGAAATTTCGGGGGGGGGGTACAACCCCCCCAACCCCCCCCCCCCCCCTGCCCACCTATGCCGGTGTTTGTGTCCCGTGTCCGTAATAAATGGTCCCAGTCCCAGTAAGAGTCCAAAGTGGACCGGGTACGAAAATTTTATGAATATTACTCAGTGTACGTTTGAGATAAAGTATTTCAAATTTGATTTAATAAGTGAATTACACAGCCTAGTAATTAAATATTGATAAAAAGCTGGGGTTGTTTCTCCGTTTCCTCAATCTTTGACTGTATTCGTTTTTACCGGTAATTATAAGCGTTATTATAATATGTTTTATATTAAAAATTATTTATTTTGTTGTTTTTTACTTGAATTTTTGTTGGTGATTATTGTTAAGTTACTGGTGGTGTTTCAATAAATAAATAAAATTTTAATTAGTGACGCTTTTTTTTATTTTTTCATAGTTTTTAACTTTACATTAATATTTATTAATTATAATGGTATCAAAAATACTTGGCATTTTAAACATGGCATCTTGCCTAACCTTTTGCGACCGTTATCACCATAGGTGTTTTTGGTCGGGTCCGCTAGGGGGGGTCCACCCCCGGGTGGAAGGCCAAAATTTTTTAGAGGGGGGGTCCAGGGGGTTCGGAGAGCCCCTGGCTTTTTAGGGGGGTCGACCCCCGGGCGCGAATTTCAAATTTAGGGGGGGGTCAGGGGGGTCCAATTTTTTAGCAAAATTTTTTTAACTCAACAATTTAAGTGTTTTTAGGTCTAATATTGAATTTTATACTCTAAAACAGCCTATTTAGGCCTAAAAAGTGTTTTTAAACACCGTTTTCAGCTAAAAAAAACCGTGTTTTCGACAGTAAATAAAAAATATACTTCTAAATTGGTCGGGAAGTGTTGGGGGGGGGGGAAGGGGGGTCAGCCTCGCTAGGGGGGGGTCAGGCCGGACCGCTCTCGAGCTTTGGGGGGAGGGGGGAGGGCCCCTGAATTTTTTCTAGGGGGAGTCGAAAATTTGGGCGCTAGGGGGGTGGTGCACCCCTCTGTACCCCCCAAAAACACCTAGGTTATCGCTGCTCAGACGCGAATTGTGTGGCCCACGATGTCTCGCGTCTTAGGACTGGCTCACATCGGAGTGGCAGCTTGCAGCTAATAGCTAACGCGCCTATTTGCATGAACGGTGTGCGTTGTGCGTCGCCGTCAAGGCGTCGAAGCTGCCATTCCGGTGTGAACCAGCTTTTAGTGTATAAGGCCAACGGACAGCATCACCTGAACCTGGGTATCGGAACGTAATTTTTAACACTACTCAGTACACCGGAGTGGCAGCTAATAGCTAACGCGCGTAACTTACATTAACGGTGTGCGTTACCGTCAAGGCGTCGAAGCTGCCATTCCGGTGTGAACCAGCTTTTAGTGGTGCCCGGAAAAAATACCTTTTGCAAAATATCTTGGGAAAGAATATCTTCTGAAAGACTTTTAAATTCTCAACTTAAGAAAACTTTTTTTTCCTAAGCCTAAACGAAACCTTAAAATCAAGCCAAAACGACATAAAAAAGTTTAAAAAACCTTTAAAAGTTTTTAATAATACTGAATAATTTACTGCTGAAAGAAGATATTTTTTCCGGAAGATATTTTGCAGAAGGTATTTTTTCCGGACACCCTTTTAGTGTATAAGGCCAACGGACAGCATCACCTGGACCTGGGTATCGGAACGTAATTTTTAACACTATTCAGTAGTGATGGGTGGAACTGCGGAATCCCCGGAACACCAAAACCGGAATTGAGATTTTCCGAATATCCGGAACAGGAACAACCGGAATTCCAAATTTTGTCCGCTGCCCAAATTTCACCACTAATCAGCACTGACGCGTTTCATTTCCACGTTTCAGACGCGCTTTTTGGTCTTAAAAATCGTAATGGACTTAAAACTTTTTATTGGTACGTTTGTTTGGATTGCTTCTGTGACAGAAGAGGCTGGCTTTTTTAAAATTTTCCCCGCATTTCAATGAAACGCTAGTAAAGAAGGAGAGATATCAGGGGTTATAAAACAGTGATGCTCATCATGCTGCGTAATTTAAATGTTTACATTTCACAATCTGTCGATAACTTATTTCTGGTGATAAAAAATAATTCTGTAGTATTTGTGTATCTGTATGTGGGTTTTTTCTTACAATACCACTAAAGGTTATTTTATTTTTAAACTGATTAATGATAAAAAAATAGAAAAATTAGCCAATTTTTTAGTTGTTGAATGATTAAAATTGTATAATTTATCGGCGTTCGACCAATTGCGCAAACTTTACAATATGATTACTTGGGCGTGTTGGTTGGTTAATTTTAAACTCGTAGGTACGGTACGCACACTGTTTTATGTGGATTTGCGCAAATATTTATTGTAACAACGCCCTTTAGGTCAATGTTAAAATGATTTTTTTTATTAAACAGAAATCTGTTTGGTTTTTTTTTGGAAAAGTTTTTGTAATTGTGGTTTTTATTTGGCATAAAAAAATATCATTTTTTACGAAATGTATAATATTTAAACTTACATTATTGAAACTTGTATCTATCTTTAAAACTAGTATCACCTGTTAAACGGAGGTTGAGAGCTTTGACAGTTAATAACATTATGCTATTTTTTGCAACTGAAGGTTTTCAAAGAAATATTGCAGAAGAAGTTTCTTTTAACGTAAAAAGTAAAAGATATTAGACCTGGGGTGTCTGCGCCCCGCCCCCGCAAAGCCAAATTGATGGGACTGAGCCATTTTTTAGCAAAATATAAATACTTCTGATGCTATTCATAATACACTGTGTTGCATTTGGATCGTAAAACAATACTAAAAATGTCGCTTCTTTTCATTTTCAAAATAGTATCTTTCTGTACTTCCTTCTTATAGCCATAAACCTTTCATATGTTGCTTTAGTTTAGAACTATTTCTTACTTTTCTTTCTTTTTTCTGCTTGTGACTTTGTTTTCTTTTTTTCTCTTATAATTCAATAGTTTTTACTTGCAATGTTTTGCGATTTTGGAAACTTTTATATTATGCAATTGTAACACTTTCACTATATTTTTTTGTGTTTTTTAGAAATGCTAAAAATAAAATTATTTGATCGATTGATTGAGTAGTTTATCGATTATTGCAGGGTGTATGAACTTCGAACACCTGCCTTCCTGTCCATAGGTGGGCAGGGGGAGAGGGGTTGGGGGGTTATACCATACCCCCTAAAAACCCCGATTATAGCCGACACTCCCCTAAAATTTGGGGGTACTCCAGATACTTCCCTAAAACTCGAGGGTCTCAGTACTAAAAACACTAAAAAATATGGTATTTGAGGTATACCCAAAAAAAAAATTTCATGACACCCCCCCCCCCAAATTTCGGGGGTCGGGTCTACTAATCCCCAAAAAAAGGGGATCAGACTTGTTTAACAAAATATTATGCAATTAGAAAGCAAAATGAAATTATAATATTCCGGCTTTAAAAAGGTAGATTTATCAAAAATTACGTGAACGTGACTACG
Organism: Microlaimidae sp. YZB2_3; assembly: GCA_030248175.1. Classification (NCBI taxonomy): domain Eukaryota; kingdom Metazoa; phylum Nematoda; class Chromadorea; order Desmodorida; family Microlaimidae; species Microlaimidae sp. YZB2_3. The sequence continues at coordinate 2,133 of JASAMX010010246.1, read as the reverse complement.
TGTCCTTGCTACACCCACCAGCGCCACCTGACATAATTTAACTGGTTTATTGATGAAATAATCAATCTTTCTGTCCCTAATGAATAACGTTAAGCGTTAACAATTTTTGTTTTTTTTTTCGATAAGAATGTGTTGGTTGTCTTTCACAGTTACTATGGACAGAAATAATTTATCATAAATGTTAAGAAGTGTAAAATGGTAAATACTAGTGATGTTTGCCAGAGCTCCGAGCTCCAGAGCGGAGCTCCGCTTTTAGCAGCTCCAGAGCAACCCCCGGAGCTCCGCCCTATTTTTATACTAATTTCATCAATAATTAAAGAGTGATGACATATAATTATTTTGTCAAAATTTTTTTGTAAACTAAATTTTTTCCAAAACTTATTGAAAAAAATAAAAAAATGCAACTAGAATAGTTTAAAATGTATTTCAAGTTTAAATAAGTTTCAAATCGCTCATGGAAGGGGCGGAGCTCCGGAGCTCCCTCCGCTTCAAATGGCCGGCGCTCCGGAGCATGATATTGAAGGGTAGGAACATCACCAGTAAATACAAACGCCTTTATGGTACTTATCTATTTTTAGATTGTATAAAAATCTAAATACATTTAATAGTGTAAAACATTAAATAAAACGCTAAGCATCATGACGCCATCAGAAGATCATCTGGCCTGGTATCTGGGTATGATACCGAACGTCACAATAATGCCGGCGTCCAGCGGACAGTCGTCCATGCAAACTAGCAGAAGCCAGACCCCGATCAACCGCTCGTCGCCCAACTCACGACCGCACGGAACTTTCGAAAATTCGACAATGATGAACTCTTTATCGTCAGTTGGCAGCGAAAATAACGAAGGTGTGTGCGACCTCTGTCCGACAATATTAAAAATTGGGGTAATAATTAGGGTAACTGACTTAAATTTGGCCAGCCTTAATTTCAGCCGCTGGTTGTTATTTTTGCCATGTGTAAAGTTATGAAATGAACTGCGTATACATAGATACATCATCATGTCATCTATCTAGCCATAATATGCAATTCATTTCATAACCTTGTGCATGGCAAAAATAACCGGTGGCCGAAATTAAGGCTGGTCGAAGTTAAGTCAGTTACTCTATGTAATTATAATAATATAATAATTGATCGTAATAATTGAGGTAATTGCCGTGACCACCCAGATCAAGTTTTAATCTCTGGGGTCGTATGCTGAAAGTTTAATCCGACTTAAAGTTAATCTGAGATTAGCGATTGTCGACACACAGTAAACATACTAGCTGTATCGATTAGATATCTAGCTTAACGAATTTAATCTGAGATTAGGTATAATCTCAGATTAAATCGTCATTAACTCGAGATTAAATTGTTAATTTATGCAAAATTTTAAACCACCTCCGGAGGTGGATTAAAAATTTACGGGTTTTTCCCGCTTATCTCGGATGAATGACGATTTAATCTGAGATTAAGTCTATTAACTTCCTTAACCTAGATTATTCAATCAATACTGTTAGTATGTTTACTGTGTGTCGACATCTCGGCAATCACCAATCTCAGATTAATTTTAAGTCGGATCGAACCTTCAGCATACCACCCCAGATCAACATTTGAGGTGGATGTGAGCTAACTTAATTATCCAATCGTATCCCTATCAGGAGCGCAATCAAGTGGCTTCAGGTGCTATATAAAATATGCAAAAATATTTCATTTTAAATTTAATTTTAATGATAAAGAATCATTCTTGTGTTTATAAAAGTTTTTTATCGTCTAATAAAAATATACACCATTTCTAGGATTTTTGTTTTGTTTTTGATTTTTGTTGTTAATCTAGACTTAAGTTAAAACGCACAAACGGTTTATGATAATTTACTTGTTTTAATTACAATAATGGTGTGTATAATGAATGGTAACAATATTCCAATAATAACTATCCTAAATCTGGTCGTCACGTCGACGTCGTGTATAATTGGTGGGGAGCCTCCCGGAATTAAGGAGGGGGAAGGATTACTAGACCCCCAAAATTGGGGGGTGTCCATACATGGGCACGGGGGGGGGGTTGGGGGAGTTCACCCCCCTCCAAATTCTGAACCCTCCCCCCACTCAGAAGTGGGGGGGGATAAATATACGTAACTGAACGAAGAACAACAT
>JASAMX010010243.1:0-16186 GCA_030248175.1 Microlaimidae sp. YZB2_3 | reverse complement strand
CTTCGTCTGACGGAACCTTTGTGAATAAACTCGCAACATCTAATGAAAACATTCTATAAGTAGGCTTGATTTGTATTTCTTCCAATTTTTTAATAAGATCATAACTATTTTTTACATATGATGGTTTTGAAGTTAAATAAGATACCAGAATTTCTTTCAGATGAGTTTGCACATTATCATAAAAAATATTAATGCAGGATACTATTGGTCTAAGAGGAATATTAGGTTTGTGTAGTTTTGGTAATCCATACCATCTTGGAATTTTGCCTGAAGAACTGGAAAGTTTTTTATAGTCTTTGCTGGTTATATCGGAAGATTTTAATAACTGTTTCAACAAAGCATTTTAGTGTGTCTACACTGTTTGTTAACGAAAGCCTCAGTTTTTGTTAAAGCCAATGGATGAACACAGCGGTTGACAGGCTCGTGAAGAGTGACTTTGCTGTAGGTTAAATCGTCATTTATTAGGTTATAGGCTTTTTCGGCATAATCGACAGTGTTCAAAACGGCTACCTTTCCTCCCTTATCGAAAGGAAGAATTCTTATAGAGTCATCATTACATAATTCAGTAAGAGCTTGGTTCTCCGATCTACTTAAATTTTGTGATGCTCTTTTAAGATTAGCAGTAACAGGAATTAGCAACGATTTAAACGCGTCAGCTCTTGTTTTATCTTCATTTTGTTCAATCTTTAAGACAGTAGCCTGAATAGAAGAGCAAATATCTAAAACAGGAGGACTTTTAGGCGTTGGTGCAAATTTAAGACCTTTTTGTAAAACCGATTGCATATTTGAAGTTAACATTTTGTTTGATAAATTTACTACTTTTGGGTTTGGTTCGCTGCCACCTGAGAACCTTTTTAATTTAAATTTTTTATGAAATTTTAATTTTAATAATGTTAATTTATTGTTTAACCTGACTTTATGAAAAGATTGTTGTGTTGTGTATGAGCTATGAAGTTTTTGTCGGATTAATTCTTGTTCCGTGAAAAAATAAGTTTGATGTTTAATAAATTCTTGAATAATTTGACCCTTTAATTCTTTTAAAATATCACTATATTGTTTTCTTTTCTGGACTAAAGTTTTTCGAGTGTCTTTGACTAATGCGATACAAAATTGTTTAGGCAGACGGTTTTGTAATTTTTGTGCGGTAGTTCCTTTGTTAAAAATAAGTTTTTTAGCACAGTAACATTTTTCTGGATAAATTTCACTTACAAGACATTGTTTGAGAAATAAAATTTTTTGTTCAAGCTTTGCAATCCTGACAATGCAATTTTCGGCTTTTGGGAAAGTTTGGATCATTGCTCCTCCAAAACAATAAAATAAGTGTTAAATAAAAGATAGCACCATTCTGATTGTGTATTATGTAGTTGAAGGAAATGCTGTAGATTTTATTTTAAACCGACATGTTTCAGACTAATTCCTTAGTCCCTTCTCAGGGCTATTTTACATTTGTGAGGATCGCTGAATCTAATTTAATTAAATTAAAGAATATAATTTTAATTTTATATTGATTAGTAAAAATATATTTTACTAATCAATATTTTACTAATCAATATTAACAATTTCAAAATATAAATCATAAATGTAACAAATATTTTAAATATTAATCCAAATAAAGGTTTCCGTGAAAAATTCCAATGTTTGAGAAAATTGCTATTATAGAAATCATATATTTAAATTAATACAGCATTTAAATTTATGTACAAAGTACTAATGGTTGAATTATATCTGGCTGACGCTGAAAATTAGAATGCATACATGAGAATTGTGCGGTAATAACGTATTTTTTAAAAAAACAAATAAGAACGCAGAATTTTTTTAATCGCTTACAAAATTTGCATTTAGGTTTCAAATTAAGTAATTTGATAAATAATTATTAAAATACAATTTTTAATCTTTGTTATTAATCTGGTTTAGTAAAAAATTTTGAATGTATTTTTTGTTAAATAGTTGATTCAATACTGCAAATATCGCGGTCTGCTAGATTTTATTTGCCTATAGTAAAATCTTTTATTAATTTCTTTGTTTTATCTACTAATTTTATTCTATTATATATTTTTTTGCTAAAGATATGTTGAAGAAAAATACAAACTATTGTGAAAAATTTAAAACCCTAAACAACCTAATAGAACAATTGCAAGTAGCAAGTACATTATTGTTTTTGAAATTATAAAAACTTACAATAAAACACCAAAAATATAAAAATTTTTCTGGATAAATTTCACTTACAAGACATTGTTTGGGAAATAAAAATTGTTGTTCAAGCTTTGCAATCCTGACAATGCAATTTTCGGCTTTCGGGAAAGTTTGGATCATTGATCCTCCAAAACAATGAAATAAGTGTTAAATAAAAGATAGCACCATTCTGATTGTGTATAATGTAGTTGAAGGAAATGGTGTGAATTTTACTTTAAACCGACATGTTTCGGACTAATTCCTTAGTCCCTTTTCAAGGCTGTTTTACATGTTAGGATCGCAGAACCTAATTTAAATAAATTAAAGAATATAATTTTAATTTTATATTGATTAGTAAAAATATATTTTACTAATCAATTAGTAAAATAAAATCAATTGATTAGTAAAAATATATTTTACTAATCAATATTTTACTAATCAATATCAATAATTTCAAAATATAAATCATAAATGTAACAAGTATTTTAAAAAATAATCCAAATAAAGGTTTCCGTGAAAAATTTCAACGTTTGAGAAAATTGCTAGAATTCATATATTTAAATTAATACAGCATTTAAATTTATGTACAACGTACTTAGTAAAATATTTTATTAATTTCTTTGTTTTATCTACTAATTTTATTCTATTATATAATATTTTTGCTAAAGATAGGGTAGTGCATTCAATTTCGGCACTTTTCCAAATGGGACATTTTTGATTTTAAACTATATCTTTGGTAATCCTGAACGGAATACTACGTTTGATAGCTCAAATGAGAGCTATGTATATGTAGATGACTGTCGTGAGCTTTTTATTTGTTATGTTATGATATTTTTATGTGAAATTGTGTGATTTACAAAAAATAAAATTGTTACTCGTTTTTAGAACATGGGCATTTCATGATTACACTATAAATTGGTTTAAAAATTATACTGTCCTGGTAAAATTTAGTCTATTTTCCGAAGTCCCCGTGGTTCTACGTTGCGTCTGTGGTGAGCAATCGTTATAAAATAAAATAGTGTAATTTCGGCACACATATTGCTGTGGTAAAAACGGATTGAATTAAGTGGTCGGGTGTTAAATTGTAGTTGTAAATAGTTAAAAGACAACGTTGAAATGTGTAGGGATCATAGCACTGCATTTAAACTCGATTAAGGGATCCTTTTAAAAAGTGCCAAAATTAAATGTACTTTTTTACAAATTTTGCTCATTTTGATACCATTTGGCATTTTAGCTGTAATTTTTTGCCAGTTACACGTTGAACAACAAGTAGAAACTTAATTTAAAGAAAACTGTCTGGAAATAATGACGGGTTTTAAAATTTTTGAAAATGATGATTTTTTGATTGAGAAACAATCGATTGTTTGTAAAGTGCCGAAATTAAATGCACACATTTAATTTCGGCAGTTTTCCATTTTTTTAAAAACTGATTTTCGTACAGTGAAACTTTTGTGACGCAACTCAGTATTGTGAAAGCTTCAAAATGAGCTATCAAACATGAAAATCGGGCCATACAGCGAAAAGTTACATCGAAAAAACAAAAAAGTGCCGAAATTAAATGGACTACCCTATGTTAAAGAAAAATAAAAACTATTGTGAAAAATTTAAAACCCTAAACAACCTAATAGAACAATTGCAAGTAGCAAGTAAATTAATGTTTTCAAAATTATAAAAACTTGCAATAAAACACCAAAAATATACATTTACAGAGTTATGATTTTATAGCATTTTTAGCCAATTAGGGCTTAAGAAAAATGGAAATCTTTCATCCATTGGAGATCCAATTTTTTCGTAAGTGCTAATTAGCTAAAAGTGATTCTAACAGCTCTTTCTACAACCATTCCCACAAAGGAAAACATATATGACGTGATCACGAATACTATACAACATTTTGAGGGCCCTAATATCCTGACGTGAATTTTGCTAGAAAAGTCCAACATGCGCAAAGCGCCTTTTTAGTTATTCAAAAATAATCGCAGTGCCAAGAAAGCAGCATTGAGTTAAAAGAAATTAGCCATTTTTACTTGGAAAAACAAACACTGCGTAAAAATCGCAAGACACGCGAAATTAGCAGAAAATGGCAGATTTTCACTAAAAAAGTCGTACAAAAAATTGGAAGTACAACGTTTCTAGCTTAATTTTGGTCAAAAAATTAGTGTACAGTCGGACATTATCTTGTGTTATTCTTGATTTTACAGATAATTGTTTTGCATTCGTGCCATCTTTGGCGTAAAAATTTAATAAAAGTAATAATTGAAATAAATATAACACATTAGAAAATAAATGAACATCTTTTTTCTAAAAATTTTTTTGCAACAACACAGAACGTTAATTTTTTTGAAGCAAGACTGCTTTTAGTTTAACGTCGGAAGTACAAAAACAAGCAAATTAAATTCAAAATAATAAAAACTTTTTGATCAAAAATTATTTGATTCTAATTATTCAAAGATCAAAATTAAAAAGTGTAGCCTATCTATTCCCTTATTAAATGTCAAAGTATTGGTGTGGCAAATTAAGATAAATATGTTATTTATTTAAGATAAATATGTAATTTACTATTCAATGTATGATGATAAGCTGTTGATAGTATACAGTGTTATATAGTAGTTATTTAATTTCGGCACTTTTTCGTTTTTCCAATGTAATTTTTCCTGTATGGACTAAGTTTGAAGTTTTTGTTTTGATTGTTGTTTTTTTTGGTTGTTTTTTATTTTTTTTTTGTTGTTTTATTTTTTTGGTTTTTTTTTTTTGGTTTTTTTTGTTTTATTTATATTTTTTTAATTTATTTTTTTTTTATTTTATTTTATTTTTTTTTTTATTTTATTTTTTTTTTCCGCTAAAAGCAAATTAATTCTGCAGTTTGAGTGTTTAATGTGCACAGATCGCGATTCGCGTTTACAAAATCTCTTTTGTTGTTTTTTTTTTTCTTTTAGCTTTATTCATATATATCATAACGTTTTTTTTTGTTTTTTTGTTGTTGTGTGGTTGTTGGGGTTTGGTTGGGGTGTTTTTTGGTTTTTGGTTTTTTGGTTTTTGTGTTGTTTTGTGTTCCTTTTTATAGTGGGAAATTACACTTTTTATAAACGATTGCCACACACACGCGCAATATAGACGGGGGGAAAAAAAAGGGGAATATAGTATATTTATAGGGGAGAGTTTTTTTTTTATTCATTTTTTGAATATTAATAGATGGGGATGGTATAAAGTAGAGTTTATTTTATGTATAGAAGGGTTCATGAAGAGAAATATATATAAAATAAAAGATAAAAGGCGTGTCTGTATTTTTATATATTTGAGCTGAGTTCTATTGTGGTATGAGTCAGGATATAGGCTATAGTAAAAAGCACAATTGGGCAATGGGGAGAAGTGAAGAGATTTAATGTATATATATATATATATATATATATATATATGAATTTAGTGATCAATACTATATATATATATATATATATATATACTCTATTTCTGATAACGCTGACATGTCGTTGTTACTGCAAAAAAATAAGCCACAGTTTGTATACAATCCATGCGACTGTGACTCATTTTAAATTTTAAAAATGGCCCTATGAACTACAGATTGAGTCACAATCATTTTGCTCATTTTGCTGTAGTGACGACGATGTGCTATTATAATGGTATGATACTTTAAAATCCTAAGCAATAAATCTTGTTCCATTTTAAATTAATATTCTTGAATTATGTAATTAGAAAAGCCTGTTTAAAAGCCACATCTTTATATTGGATTTGCATATTTAGCGCAGTATATATTTTTATAGTGTAATAACAAAGCGCAATTATTAAGCTGCATTGAACATTTAATTAAGCCGAGCTTATGGACCGCAACACAAATTTTAACAAAAATTATTAAATAAAACATTGAAAATAATCAACAAATATTAAACTTGACAATTTTTAAATAATTGCAAAACTGCGCCTTAAGAAGTGGGTGCCTAACAGTACAACAGAACGAATCGACCAATAATTTGGCTGTGCCCCTGCCCCTACGATTTTCACTTTATTTTTGCTAATTCGATATCATTGCTTATCAAAGTACATTTTCAGTGATGTTTCTAATGATTATTAAAACACATCAACATAGCAAAACATATCACCGTGTAGCACTTTTAATAAGTACAGGTTTAAACTAAAGAAACTAAAAAAACTACCATTTTTTTAAATTTTAATCTTTTTTTCTGTTTTGTACCCTCTGTTCTTTAGTGAAAAAAACTTATTTGTTCAGCATTAGTTGTTCATTATAGCACTACTCTAATGTTGATTCTATTGGATTCTGCTACAGCTGATACAATCAAATTACACAGTTTACAATCAATTTTTTATCAAATACAGTAACCTTGGTTTTATTGTGATTTTAACTCAAACTGCCATAGCAACGATATAGTTACAGAAAAAAATGTGAAATCTTTTATTAAATAAAAGCTGAACCCGGTTTGCTGTTAGCGAAACCGAGACGGTTCTGGCCCACGTCAAAGACGGAATAGTACCTCCCTAGGAACACGTCTCCAAGGATCCAGAAAGACTCGAACGAAGGATGGCTCTCAAATCCTGCTATACATTTAGTGTGCCAATGCGTTCTCACCTAAAGCAAAAAGATTTTTCTTTAATAAATTAAGTAGATAAATAAATTCATGCATTGCATACTAATTAAATTATAGTATCATGAGGTAAACTAATTATAAACTACTATAAAATCACCGTTAGATAACAAATATGAACCTTAATAATGATAATCAATGAGTTTGTCAATAACTTCTAAACTATTTTTAGCAGACCAGTAAAAATTGCCAATTTCATCTTTAAGGTAAAGCACCACAGATTAGACCAAATTTACCCACATTTTTACCTACAGTTGGAGTTTCTAGTGAAAAAAATCAAGGGTTTATTGTACAGGAAACGCTATATCTTGACAAATACCGCACCAATCTTAACAATCAAGGTATCAAATTAAAGTAAAAAGTAGCCACTTTCTTTGAGTCCATACGTTGTAACTTAAATTTTTATACCCATTTAAAATCTTTCAAGTACAGAATTATTGAAAAAACATTATTTTTTTTAGGGGGGGTTCATAAATCCTGAACACTGGAGATATTTTGATGAAAAACTTTTTGTGGGCTACTGAGGGTAGGGTTAAGGTTTTTATAAAAAAATATCAAAATCAAAAACAAAAAGTTTGTTTCCGCATCTGTAACACAACTTTAAACTAAAAGCAAACAAAAAGAAATTTTTTTATGAAATTGTTATTTCTTGTTTTTGCTTATTTTTGTGCTACCGGGTTTACAATACAATTTCTTAAAATTTTAAAAAGTTTTACTTTACTTTTTGAAAAAATTTAAAAAACAAGAATTATTTCCATAATTGACTCAATGAAGAAAGAAATCAACCGCTGTCAAAAAACGTGAAAAAAAACAATCAAATAATCCTGATAAAAATTTCACAATTTAAAAAAAGATGTGTGGCTGGTCTTGCTGAGGTATCAAGAGTGGTGGTGATGGGACCACAAAAAACTTTTAAAAAGTATCAACTATTTTACTAATGACAGTAAAAATATTAACTGAATGTTTCGAAAATCATTACAGTGCAAACTGCTATATAAAACATGATTTCACGAAGACCCCACTTGGAGTTTTTTGCATGGATAAAGTAAAATGTATGCATTAACCATTGACAAAAAAAATTCAAAATACCATTTTTTTGCTATAGTGTCATATAAATATCTAATAAAAAAGTTTTTTAACAAAAATTAACATATAAATCTTTTTTAACTAAATAAGGTGACGTGCAAAATCCCGGTAAACGTGTTAAATCCCCACGACCAAATACCTCATGAAACAGTGTCAGATCTCCATAATGTTAAAAATACATTTGCAAACTAAAATTTGTTTTAAAAACTTAATTTTAATTATAAACAAATGAAAACATGTTTTAATTGTTTCCTAAGCCTAAGAAAAACCCTAATATCAAGCTAAATTTTATTATGATATTTTTTTATGTGCTAAGAGTTAAAATTTTAGGGAAATATTGCAAACGCATTATATTTATGGAGAATTCAAACTACTTTATGGGGAATTTGTAGGGTAACTGACTTAATTTCGGCCACCTTTTTTTATTTTTTTGAATAAGTTTTTTCTGGCTTTTTCAATGAAGCCAAAATTTGGCCTAAAAATCAAACAATAGCTATATTTGTTATTCCAGTGCAAAATTTGAATATTTCTGTTACACTTAAAAATCAGTGAAGGTTTAAACTTTTTTTTTTAAAGTGGCCGAAGTTAAGGCGCGTGCCATTTATTTCGGCCACCTACAAAAAACTGGCCATAACTATTGCTTAAACGAACAATAAAAAATTCTAAAGGTTGCAAGTTTACCCTTAGGTATTGTTCTTGGTACATATAACTTAATTTTTCCTGTTTGCGAAGTTTAATAGTTATTAGCAAGACTTTAAATAATTATGTGAAAACCTTAAAAAAACAAGTTTTAATAACTTGTATTTTTTATCAATTTTTATTTTTGGCTTAAAAACGTCAAAACAAAGTCAAACGAGCAAAAAAATTCTTTATAAATACGGTAGTACAATGATATTTAAAAAAAGCAAAAAACGGCAGGTTCTTTAACCTAATTTTTAAGGTGGCCGAAATTAACGGAATCTTAAAATGCGCAGTTAGTTAAACGCATTGCAAAATAATTTTGAAGAAAATATCAAAACATGAAAATTAACAATTTTGAGCCTTAAATAGAAGATATTTTAAGGTTATATATTGCTTCGTTCTAAATTTGATGCAGTTTAAACACAAAGCAAAAATTAAGAAAATCATAAAAAAATCACTTTTTGTATGAAAATGTTGATAATGTAGAATAATAAAAATAAAAAACTTTTGCAAAAACACTTTATTCAACATTAATCTAGTTACTTTTGTGCTAGTTCTTTTGTGTTTTAAAAATAAGCCAATTTTCTAACACCCTAAATTGGTGGCCGAAATTAAGGCGTGGCCGAAATTAAGTCAGTTACCCTACTATTTATGGGGATTTTGGCCTAAGAAGAATTTGTCCATAGGGTTTTTGTCGGACCCCTAAAGCTTCAAAATGTTCTTAAATCACAGCGATTGGATGAATAGAACTTAAGTTATAATTATTTTTTTGTGTTCCACTTTTCTCGAAAACCGAAAAAGTAATGGAATTTGAATGTATGTATATCTAGAGCCATTGGCAATAAAAAAAAGCAATAAAAATTTACATGAAATATTTTCTCAATAGGGTCTATAAGAGTACAAATTTTTAAATAAATATGAGATGGTAAGTGTAAAAATTCTTTTTTTGGTTGATTTCGTATAAGAACTACCTAGATTTTAAGTTTTGTTTATACTCTATCCAAAAAACAAAGTCCAAAGAAATAGCCCAAAACACAACCCAAACAAAAGTCCAACGAGAAAAACCCTAAAAGGTGGGGTACCTAGTCAAACTTTTTGTCTTCGATTTGGATTGTTTTCAGTAAAAAACTTTTGCCTGCCCTTTTTCATCACAATGTCTCCAGTGTTTTTTGAAGACATGACCCTTCAAAAATGGCGTTTTTCAAAAATTCTGTACTTGAAAAATTATTCAATGGGTATTGAAATTTAAATTACAAAATGTGCACTCAAGGAAAGCGGCTATTTTCTGCTTTTATTTGATACCTTGATAGTTAAGATTGATGTTTGATACATGTACCTTTATGTATACTATCTCGGTAATATTACTAAAATCACTCAAAATAGATTACAATCTCTTTTTAGGCATTTAACTCAAGCTGAGCTCAAGCTTGTTTTTGTACCTTCATGTAAAATTTCACATGTTTTCAGTTTAAAGACAGGATTCTTTTTTTCTTAAATCGAGTTTGGTCTAGCAACACAAGTGTTCTGTTTTCAATAACAAATACGTTGGGCAAACAGCCCAAAGGTTCCAATCGCGGTTTTAGAATCATAAAGGAATTTTTGACAGAACAGAAAAAAACTGTGCATAATGCAAGATCAGCTGTTTTTAAGCATTCTTTGCAATGTAACATTAATGTGCAGCATTCCGATTTTTTTGTGTTAGACTGTTCTAAGGGCCAAAGTGATTTTGACAAAATGTCCAAGCCGGTTTATTTGTTTTAGTAATTTATATCATGTCAGCGTTAAACATATTTTTTTTTATTTTGTATCTTATATTTTTACATTATTTTTGTTAAAATCATTTTTTTCTTAAGATATTCTTTTTAAAAAATTTTTACCGGTGGCATATCTTTTTTATCTCACACGTCAGTTTTATATGTTTTTTCCTGTTCGCTTCTTTTTGTAATTTTTTCACGTTTTTTACAAACTTTACCGTTTCCCACCTTTTTTATTACCTTACGCGCTAGTTTTCAATGTCTTTTTTAGTGTATATTCGGTTGTATTTTATTTTTTGTATTTATATTAATACAATGTATTTATAATCTGATGGTTTATTCCTGTACTAATCTAAGTTTATTTTGTAGCCTGACCGATGATTGTAAACATGTTTTACCGAAGGCTTTCATATTGATAAAAATTTTAACACATGTCTTCTTATTCGCAATTCGATTATGGTTTCCACGTTCAAAAAGATTACATACGTCATATATGTTTTGCTTTGTGGGAATGATTGTGGGAGGAGCTGTTTTAGCCAATTAGCGCTAGGGAATGTGCGCTTGGTATGTTTTCCATTTTAAAATTGTAAAATAGTGTTTAATTATTACGGTTTTCTTGCGTCAAAAAGGTGAGAATTTACCTTTAATATATAATCTTCACCTTTAAGTTTGAATTGTTTGCCTCCCAGTTGAAGGGAAATCTCTGGCAGAGTGAAAATTCTATCGCAATTAATGACGTACTAAATTATAAACATAAGTAATTAAATGCTTGGCTTAATTTATAGTGAACATACTTTTTTATTCTTTATCATAAAAAACTATAAAACACAATTTAATTGTTGGATTTTTTATAACTTATTTTTTTACAGGTCGGTTTCAATTAAGCTTTTTGGTGAATTTAGAGCAGCAATAAGTTAACAAGTTTTTATTGAATCAAAAAAGATACTTACGGTTTTAAGATATTTCTGTAAAGGTGAAAACCCATTCATAAAATTGCATAAAAAACATATTCAAAATTTTGTTTTATACTGATCAAAAATGAAGTTGAACACTTTTAATCATTTAAAGAACCTTTTAAATGAAATTTTTTGCAGTCCAAAAATAAAAATAAAAAAAATCATTAATTTATTTCGTGTTTCTTAAAAATCATATTATCAAAATCATTAAAATGTATTAAAGGGCTTTAAAACAAACCTAAACAAGAGAAATTAGTGCGACAAACGATTGATAAAACAGTAAAACACTAAAAATTACATATACATCACGCCCTATGCTTTGGAAGAATGGGTTCAACAGATATCAAAGATTTTGGCCCAAAACAAAATGAAGTTTAGTTATATTAAAATTAATTTTTACGTCTCCATGCTTGTCAAGTTTAGCTCCAATCAGTTGGTAGATCTTTGCAATATCATCAGACGGACCGATAATTAACGTAGTGCCTGTATCAGCAATTGCCTGACATCCATTTTTACATGCTAAATAATTGCCCACTTTAATAGAATAAAGTAGTTATACTGATTTTTTTTAGTTAAAACTACTTTAACCCGTTCCGTAATTGCCTTTTTCTCAGTTACAACCGTAAAGCGTTTATGCGACCTTTGTCATACTTCGTCATACCTATTTTTGGCGCGAGTAGTACCCAGTGAGCAAGCAAATTGAAACGGTTAAAGCAGCACGGTTGCAATATGCGGATTTTTGTGAGGAATACAGTGTATAACGTAGGATATTTCATTTTGCAAAAAATTGCACATTGCTACTGTACAGCTTTAACCATTTCAATTTGCCCGCTTACTGGGTACTATTCGAATTATAATGACGGAAGTAAAACCTGGTCATGCGAAGAGCTTACCGCGGTAAGGTTTACATACGAGATTTGTCATACAAAAATGCTACCACTGTGAGAGAAAGGTTTTTTTCTTTGTCGTAGGGAGGTTTCAGGGTTGTAGCGGGGAAAAAGGCTTTCACGGGAATGGGTTAAGATTTTTTTTGTTGACCGAAAAAATAAAAGGACTATTATCATTAATTTTTACAAATATTGTATCTGAAAATCTTTTGTTTTATTTCTTTAGAGAAACAATGTATACACTCCAATTCAAAGTCATATTGCTGCAAACAAGAATGCATAAGAGTAAAGTAGTTGTTCTAATTATTTGTAGATTATTAAAAAGTGAAGATTTTTCAACAGTGTATGCAAAAAAATAAGCAATGTTCACGTCAGGATTTTAGGGACCCTCAAAATGTCAGTATTCCTGATCACATTATATATGTTTTGCTCTGTGAGAAAGGTTGTGGAAGAATTCGTTTTAGCTAATTAGCGCTTCAACTAGCGCTTCAACTAGCGCTTTTTTTCTAAGAGCTAATTGGCTAAAGGTATATACCGTAACTCTGTAAAGATATTTAACCCTGAAAAATTTCAGTTTAAACAAATTTTTTTTTCCTAATAATGAAATATCGGAACTAGTATTTTACTATGCATAGTCAATGCATAGTTTAATTCTACTGTATAATCATTTCGTTTTTCTTTTCTTTTTTTTCTGTTCTTTTCTTTTTTTTTTCATTATCAAATTTGCGACGTAATCGCCACAAACATAAACTATAATTCCAACAGAATATCAACATAGCTATCTGAAATGACTAAAGGCTCAAAAAGAGCGCTTATTTAAGTCGGTTTTAAAACTTCTTCTTGAATGCATCATAGAATCGAGAGTTACTTGAGATGGGAGTAGATTGTTTCAAGGTATAACTACCCTATTTCCATAAAAAAATTTCCTTGCATTAATTCGACTTCTTTTCAACAGCCAATTTAAAGGGCTGCAGGTTAAACTTAAAAAATCATTTGCTTTCAAATTGTTTAAGCTATGTATAATTTTAAAGCACTCATATGAATCAGTTTTGTCTCTTCGGTCCTTTAATCGTTCTAAACCTAGGTAATCCAGCCTTTGTTCATAACAAACAAGTACCAACTTGCGTTTATAAAACAACCTCCTAGTGAAATTTTGTTGCACTTTTTTCAAAATGTTTATATTTTTTTTTGTAAATAAGGGTTCCAAACTGCACTAGCATACTCCAGATTTGGTCTAACATAGGATTTATACACTCTGAGAAGATTATTTCTAGATTTTGAGTTAAATGTTTTAAAAATTAGTGATATCACTCTTATTACTTTTTTAGCTGTGATTTTACAGTGTTTAGAGAATTTCATATTATGAGATATATAAACACTTAGGTGATGCACCAATTCTGTAGTTGCAAGTATATTATTACCAAGCTTATATTTACAAATTAACTCTTTGCTATGATTTTGAATATAAAAAACTTCACATTAATGATCTGATAATTGCAATTGCCAGTTTTTTGACCAGCTGTATATTGGGTGTTGGATGTGCGCCGCCAAATCTGCCGCCAAACTGCCGCCAAATAGCCGCCAAATCTCTGCCATATAAAAACTAAGGTTTTAACTTAGTTACATGTAATTAAATAATATTATGCTCACATTAAACATGTTTTTATAATACAAAAAATTGTTAATCTTTTTTTTTATTATACAAAAAACTTAAAACAAAACCGAGTTGTTTTTCTTCACGAAGATCTCCTTTTTCAAAAAGTAGTTATTAACAGACTATAGCCTATTGCGCCGTGGAGCATATTACTCTGTAGCAGCATAGCTGTCAATATAAAACTGTCAGATTTTATTGTGAGATCCAGACGAAAAATGTTTCACAAAAAATATACGTTAACATTTACATTAAGAAATCCCTGGGTGCATTATGTATGATGCATTGCTAATTTACATAAACAATTTCGGTAGGAAAACCAAAAAACAAGGTTAAAGAAACAAAAATTGTGAAAAACGTTAAAAAAAGTCAAACACGCAAAAAAAATTCGTTATAAATATGTACCATGATATTCAACTACAGCAAAAAAAATGGTAGGTTCTTTCATCTGAATTTCAAGGTGGCCAAAATTAAAGGAATTTTAAAATGCGTTTTGAAACTGCTTTGGAAAAAATGCAAAAACATGATAATTAACAATTTTGAGCATTAAATAGAAGTTATTTTAAGGTTGTATATTGCCTCGTTTTAAATTTGATGCAGCTTAAGCATGGAAAACAATCCTGAAAATCACAGAAAATGCTAATAATGCGGAATCACACGAATTAAAAACTTTTGCAAAAATACTTTATCAATAGTCATCCAGTTACTTTTTGGCTGGTTCTTTTGTGTTCTAAAAAAAGCTAATTTTCTAACACCCTAAATTAATGGCCGATTTTAAATAATGACCGAAATTAAGTCAGAGACCCACCTTTGTATTTTAATTAAAAATATTTTTTAAAATTAAAATGAAAGACCGAGCTCCTGCCAGCTCCAGGGGCCGGTTCCAGAGATCGACCTAACTTTTAGGTGCGCACCTAAACTCAAATTTAGGTGCGCACCTAACTTGGGACTGTTCCACAGAGCGACCTAAAGTTAGGTGGGCACCCAAATGGTCACCTAACTCTGGGATTTAGGTGAGCATATTTAGGTCAGCCCCGGGGGTGTCCCAAGTCAGTTAGGTGCGCACCTAACTCTGTATTTCGCACTGCTTTTACGCATTATTATTCCAGAATGGCGTTGATGCTTCCAATTTTCAATATTAACAATGACAAAAATAATATCAGAGCGATTCGTGAAAGAAAAAAATTACTTAAAACTTTAATAGAAAAAAATTTTAAAGCCGTTATCGATTACAAAAGTTAATTTTGTCAAACTTTGTGACTTTTTTAGCAATGATTTTGGAAATAAAAGTAATGCAAGTTCATAAACTGAAATACAAATAATGGCTGTTACTTTACTTTTTTATAGGTGTTTTATTGAGCTTGTTTCTTACAGAAATTTGCACGTACCGCAAAGTTCACAGTGCAGTAGCATTGCCACCGCTAGGTGCACAATGGCTGTAAACTGCGCAGTTAACAAACATTGTCAATCAATTAATGCACAAAAATGATACATTTAAACCTTAAATATATATTCATCCTTCTATTCAAGTATGTTTAAAATGAGGCAAAACCTTAAATTTATTTTTCATAACAAAAGCATTTGGTTTCCGGAACTTTCGTCAGTTTTTATTTTTTCTTTCAACATCTTTGGAAAACTTCGTCATTTGGGTACAATTTTTTGATATACTTTTCTAAAAACTATCGGTTTTTGGCTTCTTTACAACCTTTGAAAAAAACCTTCTTTACTGGGAAGCTTTTTTTTAAATGTGGTTTCATTTATAAAATTTCATTCACCCAAAAGACGATTTATCGAAACACGAGATGTTGAAAACAAGGTGTTTAAAAAAGTAATTAAAACAGAAGAAACTTTGGCACACTAAACATTTGGGGTTTTTATCAAAATATTAGTTTTTTTGTGTTAAAAACGTAAAAATTTTCAGTGTTTTTTATGTTGTGTTTGCGTTTATGTTAAATTATAATATTTTTATTGGTTTTTTATAGTGCACGCGTTTTTCCTGCAAGATAGTTGTCACCGGTGACAGAGTTGTTAAGTAAACACAACAGCACTGGTAGCTAGCTAGCTATATCACCTCGCGGTAATAGCTATCACCACGAGGTGGCATTTCCATTTCAGTGTAAACACTTTCTATGTTAGCATTGGACACAACTGCTCCGGTGATAGGTATCAACGGTTGCACTACTACTATTGGCATTGTCACCTCAGTGTGAATCGGCTTAAAGGTGCGATGCGGAGTTAAGTTTTTTTGTTTTTGATTTTAACAATTTTTTATAAAAACCTTACCCCTGCCCCCAATAGCCCACAAAAATAATTTCAACAAAATATCTTCAGTGGTTCCGGAGTTATGACGCCCCAAACAACAACAATTGACGTTTTTCAACAATTC
>JASAMX010010242.1:0-13765 GCA_030248175.1 Microlaimidae sp. YZB2_3 | reverse complement strand
CTATAATAAAATTGCGTGTAGAATTTAAAAAATTAAAAATTTTTAATTCCGTAAATTCCACAGTTATGTACGTATTTTTTAATTAATATAATAAGAAGAAATTAAATGCGTTTAATTTAGAATTGCAAAAATCCTTGTAAAATAGGCCCTTGTAAATACAATGATAACTCTTGTCTTTATTTTTTAGACATTGATGAGTGTTTAGAAAATATTTATGACTGTGATCTAAACGCATACTGCACCAATACTATGGGTTCATATAATTGCACTTGTAATAATGGTTACAGCGGAGATGGATTTACGTGCACCAAAAGTATTAATATTCATTTTTTCATAGGTTAATTTTGTTGTATTTTGCAATAAGTAAAATACAAACAATTGATTCGAGCATTTTAAAAGTTGCTTTGAACTTTTCTTTTAGTTGTTTAGAAAAATAATTTGATATGTTACAAATTTAAAATATGATACAGCAGTAGGAGATAACTATGAATCTGTTTCAAAAGAATATAGCAAATGAAATCGCCTATTATACTAGTCTGGAGCAGGTAAATTTAGTAAGATAGAAACGCAGTATGTTGCACCGAAATTTGTGATAAAAATGTTGTTTCAAGATTGATAATTAAAAGCCAGTGTTGCAGAATACATTTTCCCCATAATTGTCTTTCCCTTGGAAGAATTATTCTAGTGCGCACTACAAAAGATCTTTCTCCAAAAAAATTATTCTGATTTCGAGAATGGTTCTCCCTCTTTCATTATTTCCCCAAGATGAAATATTTTAGTTCAAACACCAAAATCAATACTCCTCCTTCAATTAAAAATACATTAAAAAATTGCATATGAGAAATTAATAGAAAACGAAGTGGGAGAAGTAATAAAAAACGCCAAAAAAATGTTTAACGAATGGGTAATTTGAGGGGGAGTAAAATATTAATATATTTTTATATTTTTTAAGAACTAAACGCTGAATTTATAATTAAAAGCAAAACTAACAATAGCTTAGCACCCTCCTTCTTTAAGGAGAGCTAAAAGAAACAAACTACTCAAATAGCTTTCCATCAATTTAGTAATCAAACAGCTTTCCATCCAGGCTTGGGACTGGCATTTAATCAGCTCTAAATCATTAAATGGCGGAGTTACCTAACCTATTCTGACGAGTCAAACTAATGTTTAAGCACAATTTATCAAGTCTAAAATAAAGACCTAAAAGCTTAAAAAATAATAAATAAATAAAAATTAAAATTATTACTTTAATCATTTTGTACTGAAGTATGGTTTCGGCCTTTATGACTGTGTTATTCCTTCGTTTCCACGTGATTACAAATAAACAAATACCTATCAAGAAAAATTCCTCTTTTTCTTCCTTGTAAATGTAAATTTGCAGGATTATTTACCAACTACAGTCTCCCAAGACTGGTTGTCTTCAGTGACCTATCACAGGTCGTTACAAGATCCCATCACGGGATAAAAGTAGGATAGTGCATTTAATTTCAGCACTTTTTCGTTTTTCCGATGTAACTTTTCACTGTATGGCCAGAATTTCATGTTTGATAACTTCTTTTGAAGCTTTCACGATACTGCGTTGCGTCACAAAAGTTTCACTGTACGAAAATTGTTTTTTTTTTAATTAAATCAGTTTTTAAAATAATTGAAAATTGCTGAAATTTAATTTGTGCATTTAATTTCGGCACTTTACAAACAATCGATTGTTTCTCAGTCAAAAAATCATCATTTTCAAAAATTTAAAGGCCTATCATTATCTCCAGACAATTTTTTTTAACTTAAGCTTCTACTTGTTGTTCAACGTGTAACAGGCAAAAAGGTACAGCTAAAATGCCAAATAGTATCAAAATGAGGAAAATTTGGGAAAAAAGTGCATTTAATTTCGGCACTGTTTAAAAGGACCCCCTTCATCGAGTTTAAGTGCAGTGCTATGACTCCTACACATTTCAACGTTGTCTTTTAACTATTTACAACTGCAATTTAACACCCGACCACTTAATTCAACCCGTTTTTACCTACAGCAATATGTGTGCTGAAATTACACTATTTTATTTTGTAACGATTGCTCACCACAGACGCAACGTAGAACCACAAGGACTAAAAATTCGGAAAATAGACTAAATTTTACCAGAACATTTTAACTTTTAAACCAATTTATTGCGTAATCATGAAATGCTCATGTTCTAAAAACGAGTAATAATTTTATTTTTTATAAATCACACAATTTCACATGAAAATATAACACAACAATAATATACATAACAAACAAAAAGCTCACGACAGTCATCTACATATAATTACTCTCATTTGAGCTATCAAACGTCGTATTCCGTCCAGGATTACCAAAGACCAAAATAGACCAAAATCAAAAATGCCCAATTTGGAAAAGTACCGAAATTAAATGCACTACCCTAATGATCCATCTCGGATTTATAGCGTTTTTTAGGAACACATTGATTATTTAAATGAATTATAATTAACACAAAATTTTAAGAGTTCCATAATTTCTTTTTTTTAGTAACACTAAATTTATTCAGCATTGGGTGATATTTCAGACAGGACTTTTTAAGTACTTCAGATAACTAATATTTGGAGTAACTAAGTTTTTGAAATTGCATAAAAAGAGCGGCAACTTTTTTTAAAAAAATTAACTTTATTTGATCAAATCCTTCCTATTCGTATTTATTGTGATAAAAATACGGTTTTACCTAGCCTTAGTGAAACATTGCTGTAAGTTTGTGCAAATAAACAAACAATACTTTCAGAACACAATCTAATTCTAATTAAGTTAAAATGCGACATTTTAATAAAAAAATAGTACGTTTTTGCTTATTTAATTTACATAAACTTTACCTCCGATTTTTATTTAAAAATAGTTTATCAATAATAGTAGTAAGTTATTTATGTTTGGTAAATTGTCGTATTTCAGTTTTTGCTTATCATTCAAACAGACCTAGAAATATTTTTGTAGCCGTAAGATTGGTTTTAAAAAACACGCTTAACTGCAAAGAAAAGTTGAGCCTCCTGGCTAAAACTGATCCGATGCTGTTTGTCTGATCTTATTAAAAAAAACAATTTTTTTTAATTTTTCCAAGCAGAAAACACGTTATACATAACATCTGCCTAGGGTGTCATTTGTAACTTTTTTAATTTTTTTATTTAAATCCAAACAATAAATATCATAAAGCGATTTTTTTATATTTTGTTTATCAGAATACCGCCAAACAAAAAACCGTAATAACTGTAAATCCATTAAAAAAATATTTTTTAAATGTTTTTATGCAATTAAAAATACTTCTCGGAGCTAAACCAAATTTGGATTTTTGGTATTTTAGTTTAGCCCAATGCACTAACGACAAATTCCGTACTTAAAGAAACACCGTCACAAATCAAATTTTTATATCGCACGACCCAAATTACTCTTTTAATACCAAACCTAACTAATTGAAATGGGGTAATTGGAGTGCTCCACTAAAAAGCTACGGCATTTCTAATTAAAAAAATGGAAAATTGCTAAAATTTAATGTGTGCATTTAATTTCGGCACTTTACAAACAATCGATTGTTTCTCAGTCAAAAAATCATCATTTTCAAAAATTTAAAGGCCTATTATTATCTCCAGACAATTTTTTTTAATTTAAGCTTCTACTTGTTGTTCAACGTGTAATTGGCAAAAAGTTACAGCTAAAATGCCAAATAGTATCAAAATGAGGAAAATTTGGGAAAAAAGTGCATTTAATTTCGGCACTTTTTTAAAGGAGTTTAATTGCGAGGAGTGCAAGCAGTGCACTTTTTTTTTCCTTGCACTTCATCGAGTTTAAGTGCAAGGAGTATGGTGTTTTGGGCGACATAAGAAATTGATTTGTGACAGCGCTCATATAATAAAACAAAAAATATAAAAAAGTCGCATGAGAATATGTTACTTTTAATTAAAAATTATGTACATAAAAGTAGTGTTAATAAATACGCTTTTCTGTAGTTCACGGGACGCGTAAAGACAAGATAAATAATGAAGTAGCTCTTCTTATATTTTGTTTAAATATATCCTAGATACCGCGTGGCCGTTGTTTGATATCTGAGTTTTAAAAAATTATTTTAAACTTATAATTAGCAGTCAAAATCTTGGTAATTTAATTTCGGCGACGGAATTTGTATCGGAACATTTTAATTTATTCATCAAAAGCCGATCGGAGTAAAGAATTTTAGAGATAACAATAGTTTTTATGCAAATTTTATCAAAAATTTTCAAATGTTAAATTTGTGACTTCCAACTGGTGTGCGTGGTGTTAATTATTTGTGAGTGTGCTGAAAATTTGCCTGCAAACCCAAAAAAAGAGTTTGCTCTGTTCATTGCAATAGAATTAAAGCCATAAATCAATAGAAATTCCGTTTAGCTTAAAGATGTAACAAACTAGACTCACGAAAAATAATTGCGGCGCGGCGAGCCCAAATACTTCCAAATAACAGTACTACAATCTTTGTTCAAAAAATAATTTTATTTCTGTTTTAGGTCGCGGCCGCAGTCGTGGCCGCAGTCGTGGCCCTCGATGGCGCGGTCGCCGTCGTTTTTAATCGCAGGACGTAATTTCGGTGGTGGGGAAGTTGTGATACAATACTTGTTGTGATGTTTTGTTTTATTTTTTCAATGTTTTTTTTAAATATGAAATAGTGGTTTTCCCTTGATTTTCAGTTGTGTTTTGTTAATAATCAGAAGCGATAGCTCAGAAATAATTGTGAAGTGGTTACAGAAAGTCATTTAAATAAACTTCGTTTGTTTCTTTCATGCACGCTCACAAATAATAAGCACGATCCAGAGCAGTTCGGGGTCACACATACCAGAATTTTAAATATTTCATAATTTCATTAAAAGACTTAGCGATGTTTTTATAACGTTTTTTTTTAGATTAGATTTTTTTGTGTAATAAAAAATAAAATAGTATTATTATATCAAGAAACACCTATATACAGCTTATTGTGTTTAGTATTTTTTTGCGGTTATAAGTAAAAATTTTCAGAAACAAAAAGGGCTTTTTTAATTCCTACAATAAATTACATTGCCATGATGTCAATTAATTTTTAGCATGGTTGTAAAAATGTTATTTTGTTTTTTGTTTTGAATGCGTTGAAAATATAAATTGTTTTAAATGTGATCAAGACTTGTCAGTGATTTTTTTGTTTAAAAATTGCTAAATTATTTTAAAATGTTTGCAAAAATTATGATTTAAGCATACTAAATTATGTTATTTATTTCATACTAAAAAAATTTTTTGTTCTGGGGTTTAAAAATAGTATTTTAACCAATTAGTGTCTTGCTGATAACCCATCATTCTCATTGAAAATTTAATTTTGTTGTATTAACTTTTTTCAAAATGTAAGTTGTCATTTTATTAAATTCAAAGCCTAAAATTATACATCTTAAATTAGCACTGTACATTTAATTGTGTTTTTATGTTTTGTTTTATTACAGATACTGTAGAACTTTTGTGTACGGCAATAATTGATCAAAAGAAAAAATGCACGTAAGCTTTAAGTAAACTTAATACACCTATCATGAGTTTTGTTTTCTAATTTGGTTTTAAAAATTATTATTTTATTATGTTTAAATATTGTTTAGTTATGAAGACAGGCCCCAAACTGTTTTTGCCAAAAAATTTATAGCGAAATTTTTTTATTCTCCTACTATAATCATAGTTTTAACTAAAAAAACTCAATTGTGCGGCCCCCAAATGTTTGACTTTGGTCCCATATTCTAGACTACCCCACCTATTGCATTTAAATCAATTTGTCATTTTTTTAAAATTTCTTTTTAATTGATGGCGCATAAAAACAAAATAGCCCCATGGCGCTTTGCCAACCATTATTAAAGAACTGGAGTGAATACTAGAATTTAGAGCCTACCGTCTTTTAATTTTATTTAATAAAAAGTACGGGTGTCATTAGTACTAAAGCTAAAGCTAAAGTGCTTTAGTACTAAAGGGTTTTTTGGGCTTAGTACTAAAGCTAAGGCGCGGCTAAACTGAAATTAGCTGGCAAAAGTTCGGCAAAAGGTATAGGCCCGGCAAAACGTTAGCTTTTGCCAGGAAAATGAAAAATCACTCAAAATATAATTGACCAAAAATGAACAAAAAGCCAAAAAAAGTGTTCACCAATCAAAAACATGATTATTTAATAAGATATCTATCCATAAAATGGAGAGGTATGGTGGTGGGGTCCTTTAACATCAAAATTTTGGACCCCTCCCCTGAAAAACATCGTGTTCTCCTCAGAAAATTTTCAATTTTTTTTAACCTGGCTCTCCTCCAGAATTTTAAATCTGACATCTCTAAAGTATTTTGTTTTGAAAAACCCACAAGACACACCCTGACCCTCTTACATTTCGAAATTTTTCATACATCCTTCTTAGAATTCAAGATGCAATTTACCCCGGGTAACCAACCACCTCAAACCATTCCCTTACTCTTAGCTGCCAAAAAACTATGCTTATCTGAAGTTAAATATACTATATTTTTATTTTAAAAGAAGCATAAGTGAGTATTTTGAACAATAATGATAAAAACGATTAAAACAAATTTTTGTTTCAAGGTGCTATGAATATGGGGTTTTATTTTTTGTGTTTCTTATTTTTGTTTGAGCATTGGAAAATACTATTTTTTTTTGCTTTTTTGAAGTATTTTTTTGAGTTTCTAAGTGCTTAATATTAAAATAATCTTATTTTTACTTTTTCATATGGGCATTTTGTAAAGTTAATTGTGCAGTAAGCGTTTTCTTAATAACAAAATGTTGGTTAAATGTTTTGTTGCTTTAGATATTCATTTCAGAAAAACTATTCTTGATAGTTAATCATTTTTGATATATATATTAACATTTAAATATAAAACTGGAATACAGTTACAAGAGCAAATTTAAACCTGTAAAATTATCCCTAAAATAATACTTTTAAAATATAAAACTAAAACCTGATGCAATAACGTTAAAAACGTCTTTAGTGTTGAGTTTTTACTGTAAACTTAACAATGCAATGCTAAGAATTACCGTAAAAAAGGGATAATTTTTAAAATTTAGGAATATTTCCATATTTGTCAGTTTGGCAAAGGCTAAGGCTAAAGTGCTTTAGTACTAAGCCTTTTTTTGGACTTAGTACTAAAGCTAAGGCTAAATGATTTTTGAACCTTTAGTACTAAAGCTAAGGCGCGGCTAAAATAAAATTTCCCGGCAATGCACACTCATAATAAAAAGAGGGTTGGTCCAAAGAAGCTTATAACATAAAATCGATAATTTTTTTTCGATACTGCTCATAAACTAAATTTACAAATTGCTCGTTATGATAAATTAATAAAGTGTTACAATCTTCTATTCATGATGGTCAAAACCCTGCTGTCACAACTCCCGCTGTGTTAATGTTTCAGAAATATGACGTCTTATAAATACGAGTTGTAATGTAACACTGTCGAGCGATGGTGTAACGCAGCACGTCAGTCAATGAGGTACTGAGGCTGGAGATTACAGGTTCAAGTCCTGTATCGCTCATTTTTCAGCCAAAAAAGCTAAAAACAGCAAATTGTTTCGCAATCTTTCTTTCAAAAACTCAATTTATTCGGCCTCATATTTCTGGACGTTACATTTGGTGAGCGATACACGTCCATTGGTACACCACATATGTGCCCTTGCCCGCCTTGCGGTGAGCGGAAGGTTGAAACTAGGGTTAGCTCTAAGGAGCAGGGCGTGGACTAGTGGTGGACGTGTGGCTCGGACCTTATATGGTTGTCAGATTGGAAGGCTGCGCGCTTCAATCTTGGTGGGAAGGTGTCACAACTCCCGCTGTGTTAATGTTTCAGAAATATGACGTCTTATAAATACGAGTTGTAATGTAACACTGTCGAGCGATGGTGTAACGCAGCACGTCAGTCAATGAGGTACTGAGGCTGGAGATTACAGGTTCAAGTCCTGTATCGCTCATTTTTCAGCCAAAAAAGCTAAAAACAGCAAATTGTTTCGCAATCTTTCTTTCAAAAACTCGATTTATTCGGCCTCATATTTCTGGACGTTACACTGCCATTTACACGGAAGTTGCTTAAATATCTTTAAAAAAGTTATGATTTTATAGAAATATTTTTAGCCAATTAGCGCTTAGGAAAGAAATAAAGATCTCTCATTTATTTGAGACCAAGTTTTCCCAAGCGCTAATTGGCTAAAACAGCTCCTCCCACAACAATCGCACAGAGCAAAACATATATGACGTGATCACAAATACTATAATATGATATTTTGAGGTTCCTTAAAATCCTGACGTGTTCTATTAATTATTTTTATTAATAAACCAAATTAATTTTAAAAAATTATACTATTTCACTACGCGCTTGTATCCTAGCTACAGATATCCAGGATTGAGATAATCAGGTAATATGAATTAAATAAAATATAATAATTTTATTACTTACAAAAAATTTATTCCAACATTAATAATATATTTGGTTATCTGAATTTATATGCAAGATTGGCTGAGGTTACAAATTTTAATGCAAAAAATTATATTGAAAAAATAATAAAATAATAAAAATTTTACATAATTTGCCTCTCAGCGAATTAGAAAAATTTTATTTTGTTGCTTTTTATGCCTTCAGGATGCACTAAGTGTTTATAACTAAATAATCAAAAAAGCAAAAAGGTGAACTATTACAAAAATTGTTGAATTTGTCAGCAAGAAAGATGAAGAGCGGACACCCACCTAAATATGGAAATGGTATTTACGGAAGGGTTATAGTTTTTGCTATCCCTCTATACATATATGTTACCTTGTAAAAGTTTTAAAACTAAGTTTTTGTAAACTCGTAAAATTTCTGCTGAATTATTACTTTTATTTGCTGAATTAATACATTTATACATTTATTGTTAAATAATTGTGAGTGGGTGACCTTTTTTTAAAAAAATGAGCGAAATTAAAACTTCCAGGCAGTGTTTCTGGTATTAATTAAGTGTCCCTATGCTGCCATCAAAATTAATTAAGTTTATTAAAGACTAGACAGCGTAACATAATAGTGTTGTAAAAAGTTACTTTTACTTAAACGAAGAATATATAACACAAGAGAATGTTCAACTGTACACTAAATTTTTGACCAAAATTTTGCGAGAAAAGTCGCACTTTTAAATTTTTGTGCAATTTTTTTCGCAAAAATCCGCCATTTTCTGCTAGTTTTCCAGCGCGGCGATTTTTAACACAGTGTTATTTTCCCGCAGTGGGGATTGCGACTTCTTTTGCACTATAAACTGATTTATTCGCACTGCTACTATTTTCGCACTGCGAGTCTGGCTGGGCAACAAAAAAATACAGACGCTGGTAGTCATTTTCAATGGAGTAAAATACTTTCGAAACTTGTTTTATTTAATTTTAAAACGTTGGAAAATTACTGTATTTCATTAAAACTAAAAAGTTTTAACGTTTTAAGGTAAAAAAACGACTTTTACTCATTTAAATACAAAATTTTCGCTCCACTCTGTTTTTATTTTTATGTTGCGCAGCTAGACTTGCAGTGCGAAAAAAATCGCAGTGCAAATAAGGCAGTATAGAGTGCAAAAGAAGTCGCAGTCCACACTGCGAGAAAACTAGCACTGTGTAAAAAATCGCAGCGCGGAAAAACTAGCAGAAAATGGCGGATTTTTGCGAGAAAAGTCGCACAGGAATTCGAAAACGCGACTTTTCTTGAAAAATTTTGGTCAAAAATTTAGTGTACAGTCGGACATTCTCTTGCGTTATATATTTTTGCTTAATGGCAATGGATAGTGGATAGCGGATAGTGAATAACCGTTCACACTGGAATGGCAGTGGATAGCATATAGTGGATAGCCGCTCAAACCGGAATGGCAATAGAGAGTGGATATTGGATAGTGGATAGACTTTCACAACGGAATAAAAAATAGTAGTGGATAGTGGATAAGGCGAGTTGTGGAATTCCACAACTCTATACTCCTTACAAGCCAAGTTAAAAATATTTTTTATGTTGTTTTTTGCTAAATGTATGCTTTTTCTTAATTTTGCAAAAATATTTTTATAAATTTCGATTGTTTAAAATAAAATATTTTTTGAAGTATTTTGTGAAATATTTTTTTGAAATTCAGTTCATTTCACTAAAACGAATGGTTTTTAAAAAAATTACAAGCTATAAGGTATTTATTTAATTTATGAATTGGGTTGGGTCTGAAATGGAAGCGCATTATGAAAGATTAAAATTACAACTTTACATCTTTACACTTTACATCCACCAAATTTATCTAAGCAAAAATTTATATGCCAAGCACTTCTATGCCATAATAATTCCCTGCTCCAATTCAGAAATTTATGGATTGGGTCCTAAACGGATAAACTTATTATGCAAATCTAAAATTTGTATAATGTTTTTCTGTTTAAGACCCAATCTATAAATTTTGTAATTAAAGCGGGGATTAAATTATAGCATTCAGGTGTTTTGGGATATAGTTTTTCACATAGTTTATTTGGTCCGATATAAAGTTGTAAGAGTTGTAATTTTAAATTTACATATTGTGTGTGTGTTTTTTTTTGACATGTAAACTTTTGCATATTTTACTTTGACCAATATCTAAAGTTAAGGGTTGTAATTTTAAGTTTGCATAATGCTTTTTCGTTTAGGACCCAATCAATAAATTTCGTAATTAAAGCGGGGAATAAATTATGACCTGTTGGTTTTTTGGCATATAAATTTTCGCCTAGGTTATTTGGTCCAATCTAAACTTGTAGCAGTTGTAATTTTAAATTTGCATAAAAATTTTCCTTTTAGGATTCAATCCATAAATTTTGGAATTTATACATGGAATGAATTATGGAATCCAGGTGTTTATGCACATAATTTTTCATATATTTTACTTTGTCCGATCTAAAGTAGTGGGGGTTGTAATTTTAAATTTGCATAATGCTTCTTCGTTTAGGATCCAATCCATACATTTTGTAATTAAAATGAGGAATGAATTATGGCATGGAGGTGTTCCAGCATAAAATTTTCGCATAGTTTACTTTGACTGATATCTGACTGTTAAGGATTGTAATTAAAAATTTGCATAATGTTTTTCCGTTTAGGACCTAATCTATATATTTCATAATTAAAGAAGGAAATAAATTACGGCATGGAGGTGTTTTGGCATATGAATTTTCGCATATTTAACTTTGACCAATATCTAAAGTTAAGGGTTGTAGTTTACAATTTGTATAATGCTCTTCCGTTTAAGACCCAATCTATAAATTTCAAAATTAAAGCGGGGAATAAATTATGGCATGCAGATGTTTTGGCATATAAATTTTCGCATATTTTACTTTGTCCAATCAAAAGTAGCAAAGGTTGTGACTTTAAATTTGCATAATGTTTTTTCGTTCAGGACCTAATCTATAAATTTTGTAATTAAAAGTAGGAATAAATTATGGCGTGCAGGTATTTTGGCATATAAATTTTCATATATTTTACTTTGACCGATATCTAAAGTTATAGGAGTTGTAATTCTAAATCTGCATAATACTTTTCTGTTTAGAACCCAATCCATAAATTTTGATATAAAAGCGGGAAATGAATTATGGCATGGAGGTGTTTTGGCATATACATTTTTGCATGTCTTATTTTGTCCAATCAAAAGTAGCAGGGGTTGTAACTTTAAAATTGCATAATGCTTTTCCGTTTAGGACCCAATCCATAAATTTTTTAACTAAAGCGTGGAATGAATTATGGCGTGCAGGTATTTGACATATAAATTTTCGCATATTTTACTTTGACTGATATCTAAAGTTAATGGTTGTAATTTTAAATTTGCGTAATCTTCTTCCATTTAGGACTCAATCCATAAATTTCTTATCTAAAGCGAAGAATGAATTATGGCCTGCAGGTATTTTGGCATATAAATTTTCGCATATTTTATTTTGACCAATATCTAAAGTTAAGGATTGTAATTTTGAATTTGCATAATGTTTTTCCATTTAGGACCCAATCCATAAATTTCTTAATTAAAGCGGAAAATGAATTATGGCAAGGAGATGTTTCCACATAATATAAATTTTGGCATTGATTACTTTGTCCTATGTAACTGTATAGAGGTTGTAATTTTAAATTTGCAGAATGATTTTCTGTTTAGGACCCAATTTATAATTGTGTAAATAATATATAATAAACTTCATTTGTTTTTAACAAAAACAATAGAAATTTTAAGTTGAAATCAAATTGAAGCATTTGAGATATTTCAGACATTTCAATTTTTTTGTTCTCTGTCATATTTTACCTTGGTGTGAACGAGCTATCCACTATCCCGCTATCCACTGCCATTCCGGTGTGAATAAGCTATGTACTATACACTATCTTCTATCCGCTATCTACTATCCACTGCCAGTCCGGTGTAAACGACTATCCACAATCCGCTATCCACTTCTGCTATACGCTATCCACTGCCATTCTGGTGTGGACGGTTGTTCGCTATCCGTTATCCACCAGCGTGAACGGCTGTCAGCTATCCGCTATCCACTATCCACTATCTACTGCCATTTTTTTACTCCGGTGTGAACGGCTATCCACTATCCACTATTCGCTACCCAATATCCGCTATCCACTATGCGCTATCCACTATCCGCTATCCACTATCCGCTATCCACTATCCGCTATCCACTATCCGCTATCCACTATCTGCTATCCACTATCCGCTATCCACTATCCGCTATCCCCTATCCGCTATCCACTGCCAGTCTGGTGTGAACCACCTTTAAAAGTAAAACAATTTGTCTACAAGTTAAAATGCTTAAAATTATCAAAAAAACATTGTAGGTTAGATGACATTGAATGCACGTATGAATATCCAAAAAACAAACCAAAATATGAGTGCAAACGACCATCTTCGGAATGCTATTATGAAGAAGAAACGTGGAAAAAATATGTATGGAAATGCAAACTATCTGATGGAGTTCAGTGTGAAATTGAAAATAATTATGCAGACAGTAAGTAATATCGTTTACACGAGTATTTTATATAAAAAAACCTTTACTATATGAGCTTATTCTGCAAAAAAATATTTTAAACAAATAATATTTTAAAGAACTTTAAGTTTACTGCTAATTCATTCATTAATTCATTCATCTTTTTAAACATAACAAAACGGTTAATTTAGTTATAATTTAATTATTCATAATAAGGAATTATACTACTGTGGTGTTTTTTAAGTAGTTAAGAATTTTCACAAAATTCGCTTTCTTATTGATGTAGGTAAAACTAATGTTTGGGTTTTTATGACTGTTAAAATATAGGAATAGCGGGCCTATAGTTCTGCAATGTTGATTTTCATTAGAATCTGGTTAGGTGGTAAACTGCTGTTTTATAATTGACTTCCAACACCATATACAAAAATCACAAAATTAATAACAATTCCTTTTTAAATTTACCATGGCATATGTTACACATTATTTACAAATAGCAAAATATATATTAACAACGTCCGTTTTGTCTGGTACAATCTTAAAGTTTTTAATTAAACAACATGAATTGTAGTGGGAGTAGAATCTGTATAAAAACCCGATGAACGAATTCTCATAAGCCAAAATCCCTATAAAAATTCCACTTAAAGTAGTGTCAGTTCCCTATAAATATATGTTTTTGCTATATTTCCTTCAAATTTTAAACCCTAAAACATCACAATAAAATTTGACACCACAAAAGTTAGTTTAATTTTAAGGCTTTACTTAGGCTTAGGAAACAATCAAAAATATTTTTTACTGTTTTTATCATTAAAAC
>JASAMX010010241.1:0-18467 GCA_030248175.1 Microlaimidae sp. YZB2_3 | reverse complement strand
TATTTACGTATTACTTCGTTCAGTTACGTATACTTTTATTGCAATTGGTTTACTACTGAACGCTCTGCAATAAAAACTGTCACAGAACCTAAGGTCTATCCGGACAGTTTTCTTAAGTATAGAAAATCGCGATTTTTGGCATACAATATCTCGTGAAACACAGTAATATTTCACTAAAAAATTTATATGAGTGTTAAAAAGGCAGAAATATCACGATTATAAAGTGAACATTTATTATATTATTGTAAGTAATTGAAATAATTGATAATAAAAATCAAATTGCAATGAAATTTTTTTAAAACCTTTGGAAATCTTTATCACACTATTTATTTAAAAAAATACTTAAAATAGATAGACACAGTTACACTCTTTTACGTACGTAAAAATTAAACTGATTATTGTTGTATTTATGGTTTAATAAAGAATTTTCTGTGAAAAATGGGGGTTAATTTTTTCAAAATTTCGTTAAAACTTCGATTTAATTTAATTTGGTAAAATTTAAAGCTCCAGATAGTATATTTCTATTGAAATTTATAATTTTTGAAAGGCCATAATATCGTTTGTATTTTTTAACGCATAAATAATTCTGTCGTGCGTCGTGCGTGTTATCGATTTATTTTTAGGAGGGTGTGTTTATAAATCGCTTTTAGAGCTGATCATCCCATGGTAGCAGTGGCGTAGTCGGTTAGCGCTTCGTCACGTTTTGGAGGGTCCCGAGATAGAATCCTACATAAAAAAGATATGGCCACAATTTTTTTTTGATTTTAATAATGTTTTTTTTTAATTTTTTTAAAATTTTAAAAATTTATTTCACATAAATTCAAAAAATATCATTATTGTAATCAGGATTTGTTGTATGCTTTTCGCCAATTAGTCAAATTTTTGTCACTTAAATATCTTAAAATATTATAATAACCAAAAGTATAATAATTCAAAAATAAATTGTGTGTAAATGAAAATGGGTAATTTTTGCTCTTTATTGCAATTGGTTTACTACTGAACGCTCTGCAATAAAAACTGTCGGGAGAGACCTTAAGGAGGAGCATAGATCAGCAGGGGGAGGTTGGGTTATATTTTCCGCGCTTCCTGCAGATGTTTATTTCTACAATATTCCAAACTTTTTTATTTTCTATTGATTTTCATAACAATTACTCAAAAAAAGCTAATATTTGATTATAGACATTTTGATACACATTTTTTTGTTTAAATTACTCAGAACCTAATATCCAATCATAATCTCTACAAACCCCAAGAAAGGGGATTCAAGCATAGCTGGGGCTAGAGGGAAAGGGGGTTGGGGGTTATACTCATAGGTGGAAAGGGGTATAAATCGGGGGATATACTCCTCTAAAATACTGAAAAATGCTGACAACCCCCTAATATTTCGGGGGTACCTCAGACACGAACCTATCCTAAAGTTTGGGAGATCCTAGCACTAAAAACGTTAAAAAGAATTTGGGACACTTCTCTCTCAAATTGAGGGGTTGGGTATACCCCTTCCAAAATCTGGGACGCTGCCCACCTATGGTTTCAAGCATAAGAAGAATCAAAGAGCAAAATCGAAAAAAAAGTTACAAGAAGAATGCACTCTTAATGTTATAAAAAAAGGTGTGTTATATAGATAAATATAAATACAAATGGGTTTACAAAAAAATATAACCAGAAGTAACCTTTCCTCCAATCCACAGAAATTTGCCAATGTATGCATGTATTCAAAAGCATATATATAAATTTATATTAGATAAAAATTTCAAAAAATTGAAGGTGGTTTAAAATTTTTTGGCATTGGTAGATAGAAGGTCACAGTTAGGTAGGGGGTACGCAGAGGGTGTGCCAAAAAAGGGCTCTAAAATATAGGTGAGTAGCTTCATTGATTTTAGGGGTAGACCTGATCCTTCAAATTTCGCAGGGGTCTTCCAAAAAATGTTTGGTATACCCCAAATTAGCCATTTTTAGCGTTTTTAGAACTTGGGATACCCAATTTTAGAGGGGGAAGGGTGTTGACAAGTACTGCGATATTTTTTGGTGGTATAAACCCCTGCCTACCTATGCAAAGAAAGGAGGTGGGTTGCTTTTGAAGGAGAAAGAAAGGGGAGAGGTTTACTGCTCTTCCCTCCTTGGCAAGGGCACTTATGACTCTAACCATGGTGCCCAACCAGGTGACAGCCTCCTGAATTTTAGTGGGGTGTCTCAAAAAATTTTTAGGGTATAGCCAACATGCTCCATTTTTAGCATTTTTAGTGCTGCGGTCCATTAAATTTTAGGTGGTGTCCTGTGATATTCCCAAATTTTAGGGGGAAAGGGTGTCCATTTTTAGTTTTGATCTTTAGGAAATAGTGTCGATTTTTAAGGAGCTTAAACCCACACCCCCCTTTTTTTCCTGCCCACTTATGTGCCAACCTACTTTAGCTTAGGGAAAAGCATAGGTCAGCAGGGGAAGTTGGGGGGGGATAAACTTCTCCCTTTCCAAAAAAACCTTAAAACTGCCAACACTCCCAAAGATAGTAATTACAACGCTTTTTAAACAAAAAAAAGAAATTCCCAGAGCAGAATGGACCTAGAAAAATTTTTTTTAATTAGTATTTTTTTAGTAAATCTTTCAAACCGATTTTTGGTAAGCATTTAGTACTTGTACCCACAATATTTTCTGTTAAGAAAAATTTCTTGTAATCCAACAAACTAAATCTCTGTAGTACAAGTCCCATAAATGTACCAATTATCGATTTGACCGATTCAAAAGTAAAATAAGCATATAAAACATTTTTATAACTTAAATCAAACACGCAGACCTCATTTATGGTTTTTTTTGGATTTAAGCTTTCTGTAAATAAGCCCCAAAATTGCCTTTTTTTGGTATGTACAATTTATCTTGTTAAAGAAAAATTGTTATTAGCTTTTATACCACTAAAAAATATATTTTTTGGATTACCTGGCTTCAGGCCTAAATAAAGTTCAAAATTTTTTCTAGCGTCTACCAATTTTGTATGGCAACCAGTTAAAAATGAACTAAATTTCATTTTTGCAAAAAAATGAAATTTATCAAAAACACTCTTAAATAAAAATTTGTCAAAATACAATTTCGCTTGACTTTTAAGTTTCACTTAGGCTTAAAATAACTAATAATAGCAAAACTAAGCTTAAATTGGCTTTTAAAACCAAAAAAAATTGTTGTCAATCTTTTTTGTTCTCCATGCGACCGTGAAGTTTTTAATTTTTTTAGATATTTTTAGATTCTTTAGACTTTAGCAATATAAAGTATAATTTTTAAATTATTTTGTTGCTTAACAAAATTATTTTTTTTAAGAAAATAAATTGTAGGGTAACTGACTTAATTTCGGCCACGCCTTAATTTCGGCCACCAATTTAGGGTGTTAGAAAATTGGCTTATTTTTAAAACACAAAAGAATTAGCACAAAAGTAACTGGATTAATGTTAATAAATAAAGTGTTTTTGCAAAAGTTTTTTTATTTTTGTTATTCCACATTATCAACACTTTCATACAAAAAGTGAATTTTTTGTGAGATTTTCCTAATTTTTGCTTTGTGTTTAAACTGCATCAAATCTTAGAACGAAGCAATATATAACCTTAAAATATTTTCTATTTAAGGCTCAAAGTTGTTAATTTTGATGTTTTGATATTTTCTTCAAAATCATTTTGCAATGCGTTTAACTAACTGCGCATTTTAAGATTCCGTTAATTTCGGCCACCTGAAAATTTAGGTGAAAGAACCTGCCGTTTTTTGGTGTTTTTAAATATAATTGTAATAACGTATTTATAAAGAATTTTTTTTCTCGTTTGTCTTTATTTTGACGTTTTTTAAGACAAAAATAAAAAATTAAAAAAAAATAAAAATTATTAAAAATTGTTTTTTTAAGGTTTTGACATAATTATTTAAAGTCTTGCTAATAACTATTAAAGTTCGCAAACGGGAAAAATTAAGTTATATGTACCAAGAACAATACCTAAGGGTAAATTTGCAACCTTTAGAAATTTTTATTGTTCGTTTAAGCAATAGTTATGGCCAGTTTTTTGTAGGTGGCCGAAATAAATGGCACGCGCCTTAACTTCGGCCACTTTAAAAAAGAAGTTTAAGCCTTCACTGATTTTTAAGTGTAACAGAAATATTCAAATTTTGCACTGGAATAACAAATATAGCTATTGTTTGATTTTTAGGCCGAATTTTGGCTTGATTGAAAAAGCCAGAAAAAACATATTCAAAAAAATAAAAAAAGGTGGCCGAAATTAAGTCAGTTACCCTACATACCAAAAATAAGCATTTTTTTGGCTTAAATGAGCTCATAAGTTTTTAAAGAAGACTTGTCCAAAAAATAACCTCAAAATTGAAGTCCATGTGTCTGATTTGGGCTATAAAATTGTTTTCTATGTGTATTTTGCAATTTGATTGGACAAATCGATAATTGGTACACCTATGGGACTTGTACTAATCTTGATAAACCAATAAACTAAATAAGGTAGTGCATTTAATTTCGGCACTTTTTTGTTTTTTCGATGTAACTTTTCACTGTATGGCCCGATTTTTATGTTTGATAGCTCATTTTGAAGCTTTCATGATACTGCGTTGCGTCACAAAAGTTTCGCTGCACGAAAATGGTTTTTTTTTTACTTTATTAAATCAGTTTTTAAAAAAATGGAAAATTGCCGAAATTAAATGTGTGCATTTAATTTCGGCACTTCACAAACAATCGATTGTTTCTCAGTCAAAAAATCATCATTTTCAAAAATTTAAAAGCCTAACATTATCTCCAGACAGTTTTCTTTAATTTAAGCTTATACTTGTTGTTCAATGTGGAACTGGCAAAAAGTTACAGCTAAAATTCCAAATGGTATCAAAATGAGCAAAATTTGGGAAAAAAGTGCATTTAATTTCGGCACTTTTTAAAAGGACCCCCTTAATCGAGTTTAAGTGCAGTGCTATGACCTCTACACATTTCAACGTTGTCTTTTAACTATTTACAACTACAATTTAACACCCGACCAGTTAATTCAACCCGTTTTTACCTACAGCAATATGTGTGCCGAAATTACACTATTTTATTTTATAACGATTGCTCACCACAGACGCAACGTAGAACCACGGGGACCAAAAATTCGGAAAATAGACTAAATTTTGCCAGGACAGTTTAATTTTTAAACCAATTTATTGCGTAATCATGAAATGCCCATGTTCTAAATACGAGTAACAATTTTATTTTTTATAAATCACACAAATTCACATGAAAATATCATAACATAACAAATAAAAAGCTCACGACAGTCACCTACATATAGTTAGCTCTTGTTCGAGCTATCAAACGTCGTATTCCGTCCAGGATTACCAAAGATATAGTCCAAAATCAAAAATGCCCAATTTGGAAAATGCCAAAATTAAATGCACTACCCTAAAATAAAAATACATTGCTAAAAGTCTGGAAATTTAAAAAAAAAAATAGAAAAAAATAAAATAAGATAGCGACATGGATCACAAAAAATATGGAAAATAATCTTATTTTGGCTTTAAAAGCTAGGTAGGTAGGACTCCCATATGCGTCCCTCATTTTTTGTGAAATTAACTTCATGAAAAGTAGTGAAAACGTGTTTCTGGGTCAATTCTGGTCCAATTTCAAGAGAATTAAAAGCTTAAAAAATTCCTTAATAACATAAAATTTTTCTTTAAAAAATTGTCATTTTTGATTCATAAAACATCATATTCTAACCTAAAATAAAAGTTGAGTCACTTTTCAAATGTTAAAAATTAATTGAGATCTCAAGGTTAAAATGGATCTACAAACATGTTTTTTAAAAGTGAATTTCACAAAACAATGTAGGGGAAGTATTTGGATATCCTACCCAAAAGAAGATGTATTATTGTGTTGTATCCTGTTTCATTTTTGAGATCATTGTACATACCATTTGCCCAGGGTTTCAAGTTTAGAAAGTCCTAAAATAGCCAAAAAGTGGGGAAAAACCCACACAAAAACCTGAAAATTTGGTCTAAAACCTTGAGATTTTTTTGAATTTAAAAAAAACTCTAAAAAAACAAATAAAAACGATAAATACAATAAATTAAATAAATAAATAAACAAAAAAACAACAAATACAATAAATTTTGATAAAATTATTTTATTAAAAAAATATTTTAACTGCGCAGTTAAACTGTTTTTCTGAAACACTGGCAACAGTTGTATTATTTCATTAGCGTTATGTTTATGCGCTGACACTTTTTAAAGCAATAATTGCTTTTGTATTTGACATTTTTTATGTACATATATAAATATTTGATATTAAACGAATAAGAATTCTTAACTACATTTAATTTTAAAATTTCCAGTCTATTCGCTTATATTCTGCTGAGTTATTTCAATTTTTAGAGCCTTACGTGTTTTAAAGCACAAAAAAAATTGCGTATTTATTCTTGTACCAGACACATTCCCTAGGTACTTACTCTCTTTTTTTTAGCGATACTGGAAAAAATTTGACAAAAAAAATTTTGTTTGCGCTGTTATAACTTTTGAACGCGCTGCGATAAATATGCAAATATCTCGCGTTAAGGTCCTTGTACTTTTGGTTACCTCTTGAAAATAAAATTTTTCAAAAATTTTGGGGAGTTTTTCAGCCGAATTTCTTTTTACCATATGGGGCTTACGTCTAAAAATTTTTGTGCAGATTGCCCATACTTTCCTGAGCTCAAAAATATATAATTTGTTAGGGGTAACCTATCTGGGTCGTAACCCCGAGAGGTTAAAGAGGGTCAATTTTACGATTTTTGCTAAAAATCTTTGTACGAGGGACACATTATGCATATTTTGGCATCATGCTCAAAAACTGTTAGAAACACAGGCGTGAGACTGGGGGGATTTATGCGGAATTTTAAGCTTTACATTTTGATGATAGTCCCAAAAAATCTTGATGCCCTAAGGCACTGCAATGGCTGACCCCTAAAAATAAAATTTTTGACACAGCTCTTCTACAAAGGCGAGTAATATATCATTTTAAAGCTTTCGGCGTGCTGATTTCAAAATTATAAAAAATTTGCTCTAAATGGTCGGGTAACCAAAATACAGACCCCTTTGTACCCCCAAAATTAGTAAGGGGTGATTTTTTTTGTTTTTATTATTTATAAGCCGTGTTTATATTTGTTTGAAAGCTCTATGCGTACTTATTTCAAAAATATTAATTTTAGGCTAAATTTTTTTATGATTACACGGTTACATACCCCCAAATTTGAAAAATGGTAATTTTGCCATTTTTTTTATTTTAAGTGATGTGTTTATACTCATATGAAAGATCTCGACGCACTGATTTTAAAACTATATAGTTTTTTTTTTAAATTTTCTTCAGTGGTTATTCAATTTTGCACCCATCAATGTACCCCCTAAAATTTTTAAGTGGTGATTTTATTATATACCGTTTATACAAATTTTAAGAGGTGATTTTATTATAATAATATGTTTATACTCATATCAAAGCTCTCGACACGCTGATGTCAAATTATTTTCAACTCGATTCACCCAATGGTTACCATTTTTACAACCAAAATGTACCCCCAAAAATTTTTAGGGGTCTTTTTTATATATTTATTGTAATACCGTCTTCTTTGTACTCATATAAAAGCTTTTGACACGCTGATCTCAAAAATATAAATTTCAAATCGATGTACCCAATGTTGCCATTTTTACAACCAAAATGTACCCTCGAAAATTCTAGGGGGTCTTTTTTTATATATTTATTGTAATACCATCTTGTTTATACTCATATAAAAGTTTTCGACACGCTGATCTCAAAAATATAAATTTCAACTCGATTCACTCAATGGTTATCGTTTTTACAACCAAAATGTACCCCCAAAAATTTTTAGGTGGTCTTTTTTATATATTTAAAGTAATACCGTCTTGTTTGTACTCATATAAAAGCTTTCGACACGCTGATTTCAAAAATATAAATTTTAACTTGATTCACCCAATGGTTACCATTTTTACAACCAAAATGTACCCCCAAAAATTTTAGGGGTATTTTTTATATATTTGTTGTTGTAATACTGTCTTGTTTGTACTCATATAAAAGCTTTTGACACGCTGATCTCAAAAATATAAATTTCAACTTGATTCACCCAATGGTTACCATTTTTACAACCAAAATGTACCCCCAAAAATTTTTAGGGGGTCTTTTTTATATATTTATTGTAATACCGTCTTGTTTGTACTCATACAAAAGCTTTCGACACGCTGATCTCAAAAATATAAATTTAAATTCGATTCACCCAATGATTACCATTTACATACAAAAAGGTAAAGAACCGTTGTTCTCAAGCTCATGTAAATTCAATTGATGAATGTTTTGAATTAAGATACTGTAAAAACAATTTCACATGGGACCTGTCACAAAACATGGCTATACAATCATCAACATAGCGTCGAAAAAATACAAGTTTAAACGAATCAGGACAGTTTTATAACCAACTTTTTTCTTTAAAACATAGAAAAGCATTTGCAAAGGTAGGACCAAGTGGGGATCCCATTGCAACCCCGTCTATTTGCTTGTAAAGCTTTGAGTCAAACAAAAAAATACAATCTTTAACAGCAAGGCGCAAAAAATCCGAAAAATCAGGTGTAAAAGTGGTGGGTGAATTATTAGTAGAAAAGAGGTTCTCTGTACAAATTTTAATAGTTTCTTGTATCGAAACATTAGTGAAAAGTAATTTAATGTCAAAACTTGCAAGAAAAAGTTCATTTGAAGGAAATTTGTCTGATTTTATAGAGCACAATTCTTTAGCTAAGATAAATGAGCCCCGAACTTTGTATTGGTTAACAATTAATGGTGAGAGCAGAGGAACCAAAAATTTTGACAATTTGTAAGTTGCGGTAGGTATCTATTGCGGATAAAATTGGGCGCAGTGGGAAATTAGCTTTGTGGATTTTACCAAGACTGTAAAAAATTCCAGGACGAGATCCCTTAGGCCAGAGATTGTTAAAAGTTTTCGTTGTAAAAGCATTTTTTATTTTTAGTTGTTTTAGAAAACTGAGTACTGTTTTTTAACTGAATTTTTGAAAAATTAGAAGTGTCAGATAAAACATGATGCATTTTAGTCAAATAAGAGTTTTTATCCATAATTACAACACAATTACTTTACACATTTATTATCAATCAATTACGCGGACTTTTTTACATAAGTCGTTTAAATTTTTAGCGTATTGATTATTATTAAGCTGAGTTATTACAATTTGAAGTCAGCGTAAATTTCTAAAACACTTGAAAAATTTGCATATTTGCTGCTGGAAGGTACACATACTCTGTGTAAATACACACATTTATACTAGTAATCGATAAAGCAGGTTTACAGACATATACCTTTTAATTTTTGAGTTAATTGATCCATAAATAGCTGAGTTATTTAAGTTTTAAAAAATGTATCATAATGTTGTGTAACCGTTTTTTACATCAACCTAACTTGATTAAACACTTTAGTACAGGACATTTTCTTTATGTATAAACTAATATTTAACACCATTCGATTAAGCAAAATTGATAACATATATGGATAAATTTTAAAGTCATTCCCGCAATATTCAACTGAGTTATTACAATTTGAAAAAAAGCGTTATGTCCGGTTTTTAACAACTGCCCAAATTTGCATATGCACTTTTATGCAAAATATGTTTTTTTATTTATTATTTTGATACATTAAACGATTAAGCACAACAAATTACATATACTTTTAAAATTTTAAGATAATTGTTAAGGTTTAAATAAGTTATTCAAGTTTTAATTAACAAACTACAAAATGAACGATCCGGCCATAGTACCGGTGTCGCGGGATATTTTGACTCCCCTAATTTTTGACTCCCGGGGTCAAAATACACCGGTGTAGAATGACTCCCCGGTCATTCTACACCGGTTGTACGTTGATGTAGAATGACTCCCTGCGGGATAAAATGACTCCCCTGTTTCTTGTATTGTAAAAACTTTTAAAAATTAATTTTAATTTTTATCATACATTTTGCGCTGGTTAGATGTCACTTATTCTTAATTGTGTATACTATGACACATGCCTGTTTTCAATATAAATGTAAATGCAATGGTTTAGGCTTAGGCTTAGGCTTAGGCTTAGGCTTCTCAACTTTGTTTAGGTTTTCGGGGTATTCATTTTCCACAATAAAGTTAACAATAAACTGGTATTCTAGGGGATCCATGCAAAAAATATTCAGAAAAACTAACACCTAAGTCACATTTTACTAACAATGAACTTACACACGTTAAATATAGTGAGCGGAAGTGCACAGTTTTAAGTAATAATGTATGGAAATTTTTGGGGGAGTCAATATATCCCGGTATAAAATGACTCCCCAATGTTAATAAGGGGAGTCATTTTATCCCGATGGGAGTCATTCTACACTGGGAGTCAACATATCATACGACATCTCGCATGATATTTTGACCCCCCTGA
This sequence comes from Microlaimidae sp. YZB2_3, assembly GCA_030248175.1. NCBI lineage: Eukaryota > Metazoa > Nematoda > Chromadorea > Desmodorida > Microlaimidae > Microlaimidae sp. YZB2_3. Next base: position 8,025 of record JASAMX010010241.1, on the reverse strand, counting down.
TTTTTGACCGGGGAGTCATTCTACACCGGGAGTCAAAATATCATATGACACCGGCGGCCTACTCTCTTAAGCACGGTTCACACTGAGGTGGCAATGCCACCGTTGTTGTGTTCGATCCACAACTCCCTCACCGGTGGCAGCTCTCTCAAAAAAAAAAACACATGGGAACGCGCGCATTGTTAAACAAAATCAATGAAAAATATTACGGTTTTTACATTGTATAAGCAAAACCAGCAAAAAGTATTGGGGTGTAAACAGAAAAACGGGTGAAAACGCCTGAATTGCATAAATGAAAAAATATATAGCAAAACCGTTTTAAGCAAAACAAACAAAAACAAATGATCTTTTATAAAAAAAATTTTAGTAGTTTTTACAAATTTTTAACACACGTACATACATAGCATGAAAAAGTTCTTGAATATGAATTTGCAATTTTTTCTGCTGCACAGTTTGAACCGGGCTTTAAACCCGTTTGTAAAATCCATTCTTTTTATTTTGCGAAGTTGCAATTTTACAAACTGTTATTGCAAACATTTAAATATCACAAACTATTTTACAATTTTTACAAATATTGAGAAACGAATGGTTTTTTTTTCACGTGCCATTTTTTTAGTTTTAACACGTTGTTAGCCGGTATAATTAATTTTAATTGTTTTTAGTCAATAAAACTTGGTACAAATATGAAACAAACTTCATAAAAAAAGTAAAATAATGCTTTGGATATAACCTTTTTTATTGGTGACATTCGTACCGGTCAATAACTCGCAATATTAGTTTATTTAATTTTGTTTAAAATTGTATCCACCTTCTCCAAAACAAAAACATTAAATGCTCAACTGGAAAACTATTCTATAAAAACGAATTGCTTGCGTGTGCACAGACTTTAACTCCTTTGTTTGAAGTGTTCAAATTTTCTACTGAGGAGTTTAAGTTTTTGCAGCGCGTTATGTTAAAAAATGGCTGCACTTTCATTAACCAAACTGATTTCAGGGTATATATAGGTAATAAATTTTGATTTTTAAGTATATTAGTTTGTTACATTTGATTTTTTTTTTAAATATCTTGTTGTACTTTTCTCAGTTCTTTCATTTAAAACCTTTGAAATTTGTATTTGTCAGGATATTAATGTTTCAGTTATTAACCTGCGACGTTTATTCCACTTTTGATAAAAAGTTAAAAGCAAAAACCGTAATTTTAGTTGCTTGTACTTATTTTTATGCGTTTTCCGTTCTTAAAATTTTAGCAAAGTTATAAAATGAACTGCGTATATGGGTAGATAGATGACATGACGATCTATCTGGCCATACGCAGTTCATTGTAGTGTTGTAAAAAGTATTGATTCTGCATTATTTTAAGTAAAAGTAAAAGTAATTTGAAAAATTTTAATTTAAGTAAAGTAAGAGTAAAAGTAATTTGTGATTTTTTAATTTAAGTAAAGTAAAAGTAAAAGTAATGGTCAAAATTTTATTTAAGTAAATTAAAAGTAAAAGTAAGACCAATTTTTGTAAGTAAAAGTAAAAATAAAAGTATAATAAAAGTAATTTTGAATCGGAGTAAAAGTTTTTGGAGCTCCATAGCTCCGTTCTGAAGTTTTTTGCTTATTTTATGTATAGATTGTCATTTTAATAACGTTTTTAGTCAAAATAAATGGTTTTAGCGTGTTAGCGGCTCAAAAAATTATCTTCTGTCATTCGCTTTACAACAAGCCCATAGGGAATCTACCCATTAAAATTACTTAAATTTTACTTAAATTAATTTAAGTATTTGCAGTGGAAAATCCGAGTAAGAGTAAAAGTGAAAGTAATTGAAATTTCAAAATTCGAGTAAAAGTAAAAGTAAAAGTAATCCAAAATCCGTTACTTTTATTACTTTAAGTAAAAGTAAATTTTTACAACACTAAAGCTAAAGTCTTCCAGGGTGAAATTAAGGGCGTAACCGCTCTCCACCAGGAAGAAATAAACAATAAACCTGTGAGCGAGAAAAATTTAAAAAAAAGTTTTTAGCGGTTATGTAACCAATTAATATTTAGTTGCGTCATGTGTTTCTCTGCACGTGATATTTTCTCAAAAAACTAGTGGTTACTTTACCACTCATCTATTTTCACCCTGATAGAATTTATCTTTAGTTCATTGCACAACTTTGCGCATGGCAAAAATAACAGCCGGTGGCTGAAATTAAAGGTGGCCGAGTTTAAGTCGGTTACCCAAAATTATTATAGCTACCAGACACCAAAATATTAAATTTTTAATTTTCAACGAGCTTTTATCGATCTGATTTAATTATCACTTGCTCTGCAATCAAAATTACGAAAAAAATTATCGATTGAATTGTGTTACAATTCACGTGATTTTTTTTTTTTTTTTAAATATTTAAGTATACAAATTTTATTAAATTATTTGATATACGTAGAAGAGCGCTGGTAGCACTTTTATTCTTTTTTTTTGTTGTAAATTTAAAAAATATAATTTGCACCTATCTTGTAAATACTTGCAATATTATCTTGTTGGTTGGTATTATATTGTTTTAATGCATTTTGTTTTATATTTATTAGTCAATGCAGTGTGTTGATTTTGATACCTTAAGGACTTTTATATTTTAAAATAAAAATTTCGAGAAGCGAAAAAACACAAAATAAACAATACAAATTTTACAAACTGCTTTGAAAAAATCACAAATATCCTTCAATCGACAAGCGACTATAAAATGTGTGAAAACTACAAACAAGTTTTCAAAAAACACTGCAAATTACCATGTATATATTTTTGCAAAATTAGGAGTAATTCTTACAAATAGAATAATTGTCGTTCTGACTCCACACAGTTTGAAAAGTTTACCAACTATTTTTTTAAAAAATTACAAAAAAGGCTAAGAGAGTACGGCCGCCGAAATTAGGTGCGTTTTTAAAAGTTAGATGCGTGGTTTTAAAACGCACTTCCGAAAATAAAAAAATCCGTAAAACATTTTTATAGAAAATTAACAAATACTTAAAATACATGTTGCAATTAATCTTTTGCTCGAAAAAGCAGTCGTGACTTGTGCAATATTAAGGTTATTTAAAAACCTAAATATCGTTTTATTGTATTTAAACGAACAACACAGTGGTGCTATTAGAATTTGATATTTTATTTGCTGTAATTTGTTTTTTGTCATTGGGATTGCTAAATACAAAGAACAATGAATAAAATAGATTTGAAACGAAGTATGAACGCCTATTGAAAGTCATAGTACTGTTAGCTTGTGTAATAATCTTTCTAAGGTTTTAGAGTTATATACAAATAACTGTGTAGTTCATACTAATGATAAAGTTTCACCTGTAATTTTTATCGTTCCCAAGTTCTATAAAACACTTTTAAATTTAGATTAATTGCCAGAGCTAATACATATGGTATGGTTTAGATACGACATTTGTCATAGGAAAATACCACCACCATAAGACGGAGATTTCACCTTTGTCATACGAAGGTTTACGGTTGTAACGGGAGAAAAGGCCATTACGGGAACGGGTTAAGGTTTGAACGAAAAAAAAAAAGGGAAAAAAAAAAAAAGGCAAAAAGGTTAAGGGGGCTTCTTAGGTAGGTTTTACAATAATTTTCCGCATGAAAATGGATATAAAAATAAATGCCATACAGCTACAGGTGCTTACTTTAGTACGCTCTACAATAATTTTCCGCATGAAAATTAAAAAGATCTCTGTAATTAACGTTGGTTAAGCTTTTATGAAGTTTCAGTTAAAAAAAATAGTGTAGCACGCAGAATAATCTAAATTATATGAAGATATATTGATAATTTATTAAGCTTAAATTATGTATCTTTTTTGAATTTTTGTATGGAATATGTCCATGTTGTTGTTTTTTGCCACCAAACAGTCTTTCTGTCAAGATTGGTCTGCACTGTCCAGCACACTCCTCGCCTTACAGTTTTCACACTCTCAGAGGAGATTAGTCACTGCTACCGGGTTGGCTTCGAGGTTAATGTGTTAAGGTTCGTGAGTCGTGTTAATGTGTGGTGTCGGTGTGAAAAGGTGTTGTGTTAGTTTGTGTTTTACATAGCTGGCAGTTTGGTAATTCACCCTGGTCAAAATTTATTGTTCTAAACGGAAGGAATCCCATGCGCATCAAAGGACACCACGCGCATAAAGAGATGCCGGCATTTATGTCTAATAACGCGCCCGCGCCTTTCTAATAACCGGCCCGCGCGGCATTCTTTTAGCCATATTTGCACCTTCATATTGAAGCCCTGTTTTGCCGCTGCTCCTCCGACAATCTATCCCACGGAGCAAACATATATGACGTGATCCGATACGATATGAAGTTTGAGCTTAATTGGGTGTTTGTGTTGCGTGGGATTGATTTTGTGTAAATAAAAATAGTAGAAAGGATATTTCCTCGCCCTGATTGGCAACTTTTCTTCTTGTGAGAGATTTTTTTGTTGTTATGCGGTGTTTGTGAGGGTTGAGTGCGGTGTTATGGATTGGACGCCTCCAGGCAGCCCCTAGCGTATATAGTCTATAGCTATCGATATACAGTATAGCCATAACTATGCAGAGGAGGTAGGTTATGAGGGGATCAAGAGTATCTGTAGTTGGCGTTGGTTTTGCGATGATGAGGTATAAGATATAGAGTATAGCGTAGAATGATGTATATTCTATGTAGTTATATTGTTTATCTATAATGTTTTAAGTTTGTATCTGTGTATATTTTTTGTATGGATTAGTTTGGAGTAGGTGCATGTTGCTGCTATTTGGTCTTACTCAGTCTATCTGTCTGGATTGTCCTGCACTGTCCTCCCCTTTCCGCGTCTTACCGCTTAGAGCAGATAGGAGAGTGCTAGCCGGTGGTCTCGGGGGGGATTGTGGTAAGGGTCGTGAGGCGTGTGAGTCGGGGTATTGTGGGGTGTGGGTGGGGATAGGTGGTGTGTTACATTGCGTGTTGCATGGTAGGTCGCCCGGTAATACTCCAGGGCAATATAGGAGGTATACCCGTGAGAATCCATGCGCCCCACGCGCACAAAGAGATGCCTGCCGGTATGTCTGACTACGCGCCCGCCCCCGTCTATCTACCGGCCCGCCCGCGCTTCATTCTATCCGTCTTAGCTCCTCCATCATGATGCCCCCCTGTGCCGCCGCTCCTCCTCCACTACCCCCGGGGAGAAACTATATGACGCGAGACGAGTTACTATGAGAGAGTAGAGAGCAAAAAATTTGAGGGGTGTGTGTGGCGCGGGGGAGAGATTGTGTGAATATAAATAGAGGAGAGGGGATATCTCCGCGCTCAGAAGGGGGAAAATCTCTCTATTTCTAGAGAAGAGATTTCTTATTGGTGGTTATGGCGGGGGTTCCGGTTGGAATTTTGGGTTAATGGAGGGGAGGGGGTTATTTGGTTTGGGGCGGCCCCCGGCGGCCCTAGAGCTCTGTATTCTGTGTCTCTATATAGCGCTATTTTTTCTATATGAGATATTTATCTTTTAGGGGTTTCTAGCGCCTAACAGGATTTTATCAAACTTAATTTTAATCACGCTACTACTTTTTAATGGGTGCAAAAGAGTAGGTTAATATTTTAGGTAGGTTACTATTAGAGACTGGGATACTATTAGAAGAAATACGGTACTGTTATTTTAGTTGTTACTTACTTAATTTTTTTATTTGGTTGGTACTTTATATAAAATTAGTTTCATAACAGCATATTTGTTATTAAAAGAATTCTAAAATACAATAATCAAATTAAAATGCTTAACATCTTTACGCTATAAATTTAAACACTTTAAAGTTACCGTAAACGTTGTTGCCGCCGCCCTCCAACTGAGGTTTTAGTACAAATGCTTCGGTGTTGGCGTTGAGCTTTTTGAGTATTTCCTCTGTCTTTGGAGTCCCAGCCTCCAAGCCCCAGAGACCAGCGAATGTGTTTTGGATTCGCTTCACTGCCTCAGAATCTTCCGGTAAAAACTTTTGCAGTACATCCGGTAGCGCCAGCACCTGGAACATTGGATTTCTATAAACATTTTTTTACTCAGCACAACGCAATGAATCATAGGTCAGCAAGTATAAACTTGGTGTGTGTCCTTGTGAATTGTTTTCAGTTGATAATTGAAAATTTTGAGCAAACCTCTAATAGTAGCCTACTTTGTTACACCCATTGAAAAAAAGTGACCTTGGCTACTTTAAGAAGAAATAGGGTAAATGTAAACATATATAAAAAACAAGTATAAATTAATGCCTATATTATTTATAAAAATGCGCGATTTAAGTTAAATTTGATAAAAATTTTAGTTAGACTTAGACTTAGACTTATAAACTTAGAGGCTGCCTGGAAGTGTCAAATCTAACAAGTAAACGTTTTCGCAGTTTGATTTTAAAATTCATAAACATTATTATTAATTTGAATATTAATTTGAAATAATGACTTTTTAACTTTTTCGATATGTAGAATTTAATATAATTAATATAAATTTAAACAAAAATGAAACAAACAGCAGTTAGGTTTCAATTTTAAAAGGATTTCTTCAGTTTAGTTTTTCAGTTTAAAAGTTTAAGTAACGTTTTAGCCCATTCCAAATATTTATAAATGGGCTGCTTGGCAGTTCTTTAAAGTCAGAAATTGATTATTTATAGACCGAAATTTATAAAATTTGCAGTTTTAAAATTTTATTGGAAATTTAAGGGCGTTTGGAACATGCAAAATTATTTCAAAATAAAGTTTTCAAGGTGTTTGGGCAAAAAACTTTTATCTTGGATTTGACGCTACCCTATGGCATTTCGGTTTAGTTGCAGAAATTAATAAAATTAACGATTTATCTTTTATTGATTTAGGGTCGATAGAGCCTAGGGAACTTGAAGCTGGATCTGGGAGCCAAAAATAAGGAACTTGGAGCCGTATATGGGGCACTTGTAGCCGTAGGTTGGGAACTTGGAGCTAAAAATAAAAATCGCTAAAACGTGTACCTAAGCCTAAGCGAAACCTAAATTTAAGCCCAAACCAATTTTTTCTGAAAGGCTTCAAGTTCTCATTGCTTGTGGCTCAATGTTCCCATTTCCGATGGCTCCAAGTTCCCTGCTTGTGGGTCTAAAGACCCCATACCTTTTTATTTATAGCATATTTTAGAAAAACAATTCGAACCGACTTAAATACTGTCTAGAAGTGTCTATTTAGAAACTGTTCCATGCAAATTATTTGATGTAACGAATAAAAAAACAGTCGATAACACATTTATTAAGTATATTAAAACGTGAAGTTTCAAAGAATCATCAACAAGAAATTAGGAAAACCAAAACAATAATAAAATATTAAAACTAAAATTAAAATGATATACAGATACTGTTTTTTATACGATCCGCGTATAGTGCGGCGGGTTAATTTTTTCTTTCTCTGATAATATTATTTGTATCTGTATTTAACGGAAAACTTTAAAATCTTTGAATTTTTCTTGGTAAAAAACTTTCTAAAATTTTTGTAATTAATTTTTAATCATATATTATCTATAAAATTCCGAATTCGACGTGTATAGACACCTTGCACTGGAACTCGGTTTATACATGAAGTATGCAATATACATAAGTGTCACCATAATGGATAATTACCGTATCTCCTACTTATCTTTCGTAGTATGCAGATCAACCGATCGAAATTTCGCGCGCTTTCGAGGGTTGATCTGCCATTGTTTTTACAAAAGATAAGTAGGAGATACGGTAATTATCCAATATGGTGACTCGCTATGTTTATTGCGTACTTCATGTATAAACCGAGTTCCAGTGCAAGGTGCCTATATACAGAAATATCAATTACTAAATTGCTAAAAAACTTTTAAATTCATGGAAAAGAAGGACCGCGGTTCACCTTAACACAGATAATCTCTTCTTTTTCAGCCTCCATTTTTGTTTACCAATTGGTTTTACACCAACTACGCCATTATCACAGTGTGGGGACATTGTAATGAACCTGTTATACCCAGAGAATCTCCTGTCGAAAATTGCGCCACCTGTCAAAATTTGTTTCATATCCTTTGCGTTGTACCAAAAGAGGAATTATTTTA
>JASAMX010010240.1:0-76570 GCA_030248175.1 Microlaimidae sp. YZB2_3 | reverse complement strand
TGCAGACATGAAGCCACCAATTAAAATTGCGTGGTAATAAATTTAAAAAAAAAAAACAAATAAAAACGCGGAATTTAGTTTTTTTTGTAATTCCAGCTTTTCAAAAAATATAAAAAAATTAACTAACTTTAGCCTTTTAGAAAAGTGCATTTTGGTTCCAAATTAAATATTTTGACAAATAATTATTACAATACAAGTCTTGATCATTATTTTTTAACCGCTTTAGTGAAAGAGTTTGAATGGTTTTGTTTTAAATGGTCGATTCAATACTGCAATTATGGAGGTCAGCTAGATTTTATTTGCCTCTAAGGCTTAAGGTTTGAAAACTAGACTCAGTTGGTGCAGCATTACTAAACCTGTTTTAAAACATCTACAGAGTATCGACAAAGTTCCATAAAGGATTTTTTTCTGTATAAACTGTTCCCTGCACTGCAAACCCGTTTTTTCTTCACGCAGCGGTGAGCAGTAAAACTCCCACTTTGTGATAAAATACCAACGTCAAAACACTCACTGAATTTACTCGATAGACTACTTTTTGTTGCTTATTAATAATAATAAGAAAAAATAAAGTAAATTTTAATTTCATTTGGGCAATTGTGTGACATGTTGCTTTGAATTTTTCGGCACTCCCATTTTATATGAGGAGATCTTGAAAATAAATTGGAAATAGAATATGGGAATATAAATTGAAAAATATAAATTTGAAATGGAAAAATAAGGGAATATAAATTGAAAATAAAAAATATTATTTATTTTTTCTACTTCTTCTTGTTTTTCTTGTGTTTATTGATATTATATCCATACCCAATTCTTCAAAATTTTTAAACGCCGCGTGCCAAAAAATCCAAAGCAACATGTCACACATAATTTCCCAAATGAAATTAGTATTTTTTTGTCAAAAACATTATTAATTTTTAAGCAAAACATAACATTAAATATACTTAAAATGGTAATCTAATATTTATTAAAAAAATTTAAAATTAAAAAAAAAACATTAACAAATCAACAATAATAGTACACAAAATAGTAATTAACTTAAAAAAATATAAAAACAAATTTAAAACAAACCCAACTTAAAGGTGCGGTATACTAAATCATGGCGTTTTTCGTTTGGATTTTGGTATCAATCGATGCGTCAGGTTTCATTGAGTAAAAAATTGTATTACAAAAAAATTAATTTTCAACGGTTGTCCAGATATTAGCAAGAATATCACTTGGTTATTCCAGATATTTTTTTTGTTATCAAACACCAGCCACAGTGTGTTTCGTTTGCTTACGTTAGACTTTGAAACGCATTTTTTCTTGTAAAAATTCAAATGTATTTAAGATATTTTATATGCAAATTTTGCTATGAGAAGATGCAAAATTTTTAATTATACTAATTTCTGTGTCTTTTTATTAATTATATTGCAATTATAATGTTTTATTTTAAATAAACGATTTGATGTATTCTGGGTTCAGTTCAATATTGGCAGGGTTTCTTTAATCTCTCATTGGGCGTACATATTTACTGTTGTTTGGCTGACTGACCCGCAAAAAAATCGATGGAATAATGAAGCGATAATATCTAGACAACCGCTGAAAATTAATTTTTTGTAATACAATTTTTTACCCAGTGAAACCTGACGCATCGATTGATACCAAAAAGAAAGCGAAAAAAATACACCATGATTTATTATACCGCCCCTTTAATCATTTTAATTGTTAAACCCCAAAATTGTTAAATTTAACTTGTATTATAATATAATCCAAAAACTGCCAAACAATTCTGCACTCAGTGGAAAAAATTGCAGGTGTGTCTGGCAATTACAATGGATTATGGAATCATAAATGCTCTTTATTACCTATCAAAGTTACTATAAAAATTGGCGAAAAATCACATTAATTTATTCTAGTTCTCTTTTGTTTTTACGTTTTTGTTAATGTTGTGAATTTTTTTTTGTTTTATATATGCTTGTTGGTGTATGTTTATATATATATATATATATATATATATATATATATATATATATATATATATATATATATAGGCATTCTTCAAGTATAACCCATTTAAGTGGTCACCGGAAAAAAATACAGGATGAACTACTTTAAACATGAACAAACTACTTCTTTAAAACCGTTAATTTTTAATTTTTTAATAAATCCTAGACAAAGTGATAAATTTAAAAAAAATATCATGATAAAACTCATAAAGAACCTGAATCCTGGACTATAGGCCTTAGTTTTTCTAAGCAACCGAAGCAAAACCTGAAAATCAAACAAAACATTAAATTTTGCTTGATTTTAAGGTTTTGCTTAGGTTGCTTAGGGAAATTAAGGTCTAAAGTCCACGATAAATGTTATTTGTGAGTTTTATCATGATAATTTACTTGAAAAAACAGTTTTAAACAATCCATCTTTCCGGTGACCATATATATATATATATATATATATATATATATATATATATATATATATATATATATATATTTATTCAAAAATTTTTTTCATTAAAATTAAGTGTTTTTTATTTATTTTGTTTTGTATAGTTTTATAATGGGTTTTTAAATATATATATATATATATATATATATATATATATATATATATATATATATATATATATATATATATAAATTATATATATAATATATATGTTAATATGTTATTAGGCTTAGTGGTTTTAATGACGAATGCAACACCAAGGGCTTTTGAGATAATGCAGCTGCAGGAGATGGACCAATTAGAACCTGCTGGGGACAAGGAGCTTTAGGTGAATTCATTTTAATCTATATTGCATCCTTAACTTTCAGTGGATTCTAGTGTGTGACAGTGTGGACTTTTTTGTTTGCTAAGTGTTGTTTTTAAACACTGGCAAGCATTGAGTCCACATTTGTTTGTACTAATTGAGATATTTGTTATGTATAAGTTAATAGTATTTTATTTTTAGCTTTAACTTATTTAGCTTAAAATCACAAGCTGTTCATTTAAGCTGTTATAGCGCGTTTCATAATCGCTTTATAAAGCTTATGTGGCAGTTCTGGTGATTACTTCATCGTCAGATCTTAATAACATGCTGATGTGGATATAAAAAGACAGAGCACAGTATATAATTTAGTGTCTGCTTTTTATGTTCCATCTAGAAAGTTTACTATCAAAGAAAAATGGGACAACATGTGACTATATAACTTCAACCAAAATTTTTTTTATAGAAAGTGGCAATTTACATGGCTAGTTTACAAAAATTCGTAATGAATATAATAGGAAAAAGATTGACTTTCCCTTAGAATATGTTTACACAAAAGTCTCTAAATTACCATCTGGAATGAGTGGTTAATAACTAAATAAAAAATGTAGATTTGGTGTTTTTTTTGGTGAACCAATTACACAGTCCAATTGTAGTTCATTGGGAATGGGAGGTATTAGCAAATAAAAAAATTTTACTCAAAGCAATCTGATTGGCAAATTTTTGATAGGTTGTTTGTTACTGTATGTGTTAAAGCACTAAATTTTAAAAAAAACTGACAATTGCTCAATTGCCACAGATGGCTGTGAGCATGATTTTTTAATTTACAATCTTTCTTAGACTATTAAAAAACTACAATTCGCTGGTATATATGGTTTACCGAATAAAAAAATTATTATCACAAAATCTGTATATGTTTTTCTTGTTTTGTGCGTCCAGTGCAACAAGAGAAACTTGTTTCTGAGGAATTTATCAGAAAATTTCCCTGCAAAAAGTTACGAGAATGGAAGAACAGTCTCTTTCAGAACAGCTGCAGGTTGATTTAAGAAAGGCACAAATAACGCCCTTGGAACATTAAAAAAAACGGTGGAAAAAACTAAAGTCTGAAAATTAGGACCTTTATTTGAGTTCTCTTCAAATATTCTGCAGAAATATGTCCTTTTTTGGATTTTTATGGATTCCAATCAAAGGCTTAACCTCAAGTGATGTGAAATTACTCAGATGAAATTAAGACATAACAGGTTTAAAATTTACTGCTGATTAGTGAACTTAACTCACAGTTAAGCTCCACAAAAAGTTTTACCAAGGTCTTAACTTTAATTGAAAAAGCAAAAACAAAACACTTAAAGGATAGCCAGCAATTTTTCACCCAAGATTATTCCTTTTGCAAAACATTAAAAATAGTAATGTATTTTTATTCTTTTTTTATTAAATACTCTTGTATAAGAGGCCCAGTTCGTAGATCTAGGGTTCCGCCAGTGTTCGTTTGGAAGATTATTTGTCCCTACGGCAAAATTAATTTGTCGATGGTCAGAAAGTGTATCTTCTGTAGCTACATGCCAGTTATGGATGTCTCTGGCTATGTCTGAAGATGCAAGAGTGATGTCAAGTACTTCCTGTCTTGCTCTTGTAACAAAAGTTGATTGATTACCAGAGTTCAGAACTTCCAAATTTGTGGTAATTAGATAATTCATAAGGTTTAGTCCTCTCTGATTGCAGTTAGTACTGCCTCAATGAATGTGATGAGCATTAGCATCTCCACCTAAAATTATAGGGGTTTTGCTTGTAGCACTGTGCTCAACTAAAGAAATAAATTCTTTAGATGGTGGAGCATCTGGTGCATCAAATGTTAAATAAAAAGAAGCTAAGATTACCTCCCTTTTACTGCCCAAATTGCTTATAGTTGCCTTTACCGCTACTTTATCTTATGAACAAAATTTATACACTGGAACTACATTTAATTGAGAAGATGCAAGGATGCAACTTCTGGGACGTTCTGCATTCTTGTCATAAACAAGTAAATTCTTACCTATTTTAAGACCTTGCACGGTGTTTCTTCTAATTCATGACTCTTGTATGAAGACCAAGAATAGATTTGTGTGCAGACTTTGGAGGTTTTGACGGAGAATAGCCGTTGAATCCTTTCCATGCTGCAACTTGATCTGAATTATTTTAACTTTTGATGTAGCCATTTTGATTTTGGATATGACTCCACCTGAAAGTTAAATAATTGTATTTTTTCCGCCTTTTAGGGCTTATTTTGTACTGTCTTGGGCACCATTTGTGCCCAGGACATTCAAAAGTAGTGCTAAACGCTATACCCTGCAGAGCTTCAAGAGATTGCCGGTCCATGCCTACCAGGCAAAAATGGTGAGTCCCCCCAAAGTTAGAGGCATAGACCTGCCATCTTTTGACCTGCACAGTTGGGTTTTGCTCTGCCAAACAGCTCAGGATTTGTTTTACACTTTGTGGTTCCCGGATTGTACCCACAGTTTTACCCAAGTCATTTGACTTCGCGTGAAGTCAGCTAGTTTCATACATTGAAACTTGACTCCATTAATGAGATCCATCTTAGAAACAGTTGAGATGATCCAGTCTTGTGATGACTGGTCTGCAGGTTGAGAGTGGAAGATCCCCCCTGCAAGCCCAAAAACTGAAACCTAGGCATCGGTTTGGGTCTTGGGTCTCCCATCATCACTTTCATGAGCCTGCGCTGAATCTCTTCAAAACAAGTATTGCTATTCTCGCCTTCTGGTTCATCACTGCGAACAATAAAGACCCGGAGTGCTTTACTAGCAACCTGCTTAAAAGAAGTTTCAGCACAATCCCTCTTTGTGGCTGGAGTACTAGGTGGTGTTTCCATAGTGTCCCGGCCACGTTTGTTCTTCCTTTTTGAGGGTTTTTCTCCGGGTGTGCCTTGGTCCCCAGCTTTTTGCCTTCCTCAGCAGTTCCCAAACTGGTACCTGCCACAGATTCCAGCTCAGCTGTAGGGGCCCCAGGCTTCCCAGAGACTTCCCTCAAATCAGAATTTGACCCCGTCTCAGAACTTTGTGCCCCCCTGGGTGGGTCCAAAAACTGCCCTGGGTGCGCACTAACCTTTTTCCCACAGACAGGTTTGTTTGAAGAAAAGAAAGCCGCAGCTTTTTTGAAAGTGGTTGTCTCCCTAGGCATATCCAAAGACTGCCCTGGGTTAACAGTTCAACTTTCAGAGGAGGCCATGGCCGCTAAGGCCTTAGCCTTTTTCTTCTTAAAAGCTCCAGAATTCCTCTTCTTCTTTAAAGAACCAGAGCCTTGTTCTGCATTTTTAGAACCAGACCCTGGTTCTTTTTGCGAGGATGAGGTGGATGGGTCTTGTCAGCCACCCCCTCCTCCTTCCCTTTTACCAAGAGTGAGAAGCTGGATGGCCGGGTATTGTTGGCCACTCCCTCAACTTCCCCTTCTTGCAAGGATGAGGAACTGGATGGCTGAGCATTTTCAGTCACCCCTCCTCATCCTCACTTTCCAAAGGCACTAAATCAGGGTCCCATGGACCGGTACCCAATAAAGTGTCCTCAGACATTGAGTCATAGAGTTCCAACTGATCCATTGATTGGGACAGCTGGTCCTTTGGGCAAATAGCTTTTACCCGATCACTGGCACTCTGCCCAACGTCACCAGAAATCCGGGCTCTGATAGCATTACCGCTGTCATCGCCCATTATGCCCACAATAAGAGCAGGGTCCTCCGGCTTGTCTACGCCCCTTTGCGGAGTACTGGGGCAACTTACCTTAACTTTTTCCATGCTGGTTGTTTTTAGGGTACATTTTTGCTAGCTGCGCTTCAGGACCAGTGAAGTAATTTTTTACTCACTGGTCAAAAAAGGCAACCCCACCCGTTAACATCAGTCTAAACAGTGGCAAGGCCAGAGTGTTCTTTCCAATGTTTACCTGATGATGGCGCCGCGATGAGGCACCTACCCAAACGCACGGGGTTTTGATTTTTAGTTTATTTTCAGATTTTGACAGGCGTATGACATAAGGAATTTTATGGGTTCGCAGCAGCATTATCATTTTATAGGTAAAATTCCATGTCTGTGCTAGAAAGAATGTTAGAAATTTATGACATCACATTTCCAAATTAAACTAGTTTTCTTTTGGTTGATAATAAGCCCAAACCTGATCATATTTCTGCACATTTAGATAGTTTCCGCATCCAACAGATTTTTCGGTGTGCAAACAACCCACAAATCAACCAATTCTTAAAAGTTCAATTTTTAAACTCTTAAACCTTTTTTTTAATAATTTTAACTTTGTTTATGCTGTATATTAGCAGTAATTTTTTTGTATTACCTGTGCAGCTGTTTTATTAGTATTATGTACGTTATTCATTTTTTTTATTATTTTTTTCATGATGTATTTTATATATTCGTTTGATAACTGTACGTAAACTAATAAATAAATAAATAAATAAATTGCATGAATGCGACTATTTTGTATGTTTTTAAAATTTCTAAAAATTTAATTTTTAATTAAAATGATAATAATAATAAATATTATTATTATTATTGTTAGATAGCTCATATTAAACTAACTAAGAATTAGTCAAAACTGCTAATTGTTTAATAATAAGTAATTCAGAGGGTTTTTTTTTCAAAAAAATTGTTTGTAATTGTAAATTAATAACCGCGTATTTATCTTTATTTTTAATATGCAGTGCAAACATTGGCATTTTTATTTTTATTTTATTCATCAGTTAATCAGTTTAAAAAAAATGTCAAGGATATCTTATAAATAGGTCTAAATGGGTCCAATTTTTTCTATTCTTTTATTAAAATTTTTTATAGGGTTTAACATTAATTTGATAATTTAAATAAACTATCATTTTTGTTGTGAAAAATTTAAAAAAAAACTTTGCGGGAATTGAACTCCCGACCAACCTTTTTTCAAAAAAAAAAATCTCTATCCACTAAACATTACTGATGCGCTAAATTAAAGCGTAGCCTGGCAAACACGCACATAAGAGCAGTAAAGTTTATTGAAAACTCGTTTTTGTAATCAAAATAAAATAAAAAGTCATTATTTTTCAAGCCTGTTACTCTCAGCGTTTTATTTATTTTTTAACCGTTTTTAATAATATAAAGCATAATCAGTTTTAAATGTTCAACTGAAAATTTTGGAAAGTTAGCCTCTACTCATACTTTAAGGGAATTCCCAAACCGCGGAAAAAACGTACGTAATAAGAAAATAGTCTAGTTTAGTTTAAAGACGAATTCTATCAGGGTGAAAACAGCAGGGTAGTAAAGTAACCACTCGTTTTTCGAGAAAATATCACGTGTAGAAAAACACCTGACGCAACTTAATAATAATTGGTTACATCATCCCTGCCAACTTTTTTTAAATTAATTTTATTCTCGCGCGTTTATTCTTCTTTTCTTCCTGGCGGCGAGCGGCTACGCCCTTAATTTCAGCCTGAAAGATTTTAACTATAATTTAGTTAATTGTGCACTCAGTTGTCGAGTAAACGATTAACTGTCTGTAATTGTTGAATGCAGGTTGTTATACTTTTAATTTTACTTAGAATTATATTAAAACAATAGTAAATATGCTTTGCAATGCAATGAATTATGTTCAAAACATTGAGGTATAACAAGATCCACCTGAAGACACGCTTACAGCTAAAGGTGTTTACCTGGAGACCCAGGATTTACCACAACTATTTTATGAATCACCCAAGCTATTAACAACTGAAGAGAATACGAAATAGCCATGTAATCATGGGTGGCGCGGGAGCGCCCCGGGGCGATTTAGCCCCGTGGCGCCGCGCCAACCATAATTAGAGAACGTGGGTAAATTTTGAAATTCAGAACCTTCTTCTTCTTCTTCTTCTTCTTCTTCTTCTTCTTCTTCTTCTTATTATTATTATTCCAACGCTCCATTCTTAAAAACGATATTCCTTTTTTGCTTTTGCTGGCGGGGGGTTTTTTTTTGCTATTTTAATTTCAAAAATGAGTACAATAAAATAACTTAATTAGAACTAACATGGAGGTCACCAACCCCAATTTTGTTTATGTAGGTAGGTTCATACAAAAATGATGCGGACTGGCAACAAACTAGAACTTTGAAAGATCATATCTCCATAACGCGAAGTAGAATATGTACGGGACATATATCAGAGCATAGCTCAGACTTTTGGCTATTTTTTGAAAAGGTTAGAAAAATTGTTTTCCTATGACGTCATGACTACGGCTGATGTGGTGAAAAAAACCTGGTCCAAAAAAAAAAAACAAAAACTTTTTATTAGTAGGAGATAAAAAACGCCGCTTGGTATGCTGTTAAAACATACTTTTTAGAGTTTTTTTCTGAAAATTTGAGCGAAATTGGTTCGCTCCAATTTTTTTATGATGCGTTGAAAGCGCGCGGTTTTCGCGATTTTTCGCCAAATTAATACACTGCAAAAAATACCTTTTGTTTTGCTTCCTGCACAACGTGTGTACAATTTTGATCATATTGTTATATATTAAATCTCCCCCGTTTTTTATTCCTGACTTTTGACCTTAAATTTTTTTTGGAGTTGACCCTCGGTGGGTAGGGGGGCAAAACACAAATGCCGAAAAAATGTTTTTCAAAATTTTTTTTAAACTATCAAAAATGTAAAATTTATAACATAATGACGAATTTTGATATATCATTTGTGTAAAAAAAACCCTAGTATTAAGCTTACAATTAGCTGTCAAAAATGACGAATTCAAAATTTGAAAGCATTCCAAGCCCGTATGCTGGCAGTAGCAAATCTTTAAATTAAAAACTTTTCCAAAAACGGTTTAGGGTCGATGGAGTCGAGGGAACTTGGAGCCGAAAATAAAAATCGCTAAAACTATACCTAAGCCTAAGCGAAGCCTAAAAAAGATAAAAAAAATTTCCGACGGCTCCAAGTTCCCTACTTGCGGCTCTAAAGACCCCGTATCCCAAAAACATAAGCCTTAAAAGTTCAATTTTTTCGAATTTCCAGGTTATTTTGAACGAAAAAAATATTTTCAAAGTTAAAATCTTACCTTAAGTGTTTTTTGAGGGGGCAGAGGGGCCCTCCCCGCCCCCCTAGAGCCGAAATTTCGGACCTCTTAGAAAAAATCCAGCTTCCCCCCTCCCTTCCAAAGCTCGAGAGCGGTTCGGCCTGACCCTCCCTAGCGAGTCTGACCCCCCTCCCGACCAATTTGGAAGTATAATTTTTTATTTACTGTCAAAAACACGGTTTTTTAGTTTAAAACAGTGTTTAAATACACTTTTTAGGCCTAAATAGGCTGTTCCGTTTTAGTATAAAAAATTTAATATTAGACCTAAAAACACTTAAATTATTGATTTAAAAAAAACTTTGTTATATAATCGGATCCTCTGACCCCCCCCCCTAAATTTGAAATCTCGCACCCGGGGTCGACCCCCTCTAAAAAACCAGGGGGTCCGGACCCTTCCCCCTTTTAAAAAATTTTGGCCTTCCACCCAAGGCTGGACTCCCCTTCGCGGACCTGACCAAAAACACCTACGAATCCTAATACAAAATTTGCAAAATATTGCAGCTAAAAAATGCTCTTTTTTAAGTGTTTTCTTACTTGAAAACATGTTTCTCCGTTTGTCAAGACAAAAAAAAATTTCTAATAACTGTCTCCCAACTTTTGCCAATATCCAAATGTAATTTTTTAAAGTCATGCTATTTTTCGTGTAAAAACGTTTGAATCCGCGTTCTGGTCTGAATTGCGTCATTTTAATTGCAGAAGAGCCAATAAAATCATTAATTATGACGTAATGACAAAACCTTGCATAGCGTAAGGAATTATTTTCAAGTTTTAACGAAAATTTTATTTTGCGTTTTCATGGGGTTTTTTTTGGACCACTTTTAAATATTTTAAATCAAAATAATAATAATAAATTAAAACTAATCTTCTAAAGCTTATTATTCTTGCAAAATTTTTAATTTTAGAGATTTGCTGCTGCCAGCATACGGGCTGGGAATGCTTCCAAATTTTAAATTCGCCATTTTTGACCGCTAATTGTAAGCTTAATAATTAGGTTTTTTTACACAAACGATATATCAAAATTCGTCATATATGTGATAAATTTTACACTTTTGATGGTAAAAAAAATTTTGAAAAAATTCTTTTCGGCATTTGTGTTTGGCCCCCTAGCCCCCGGGGGGTCAAAACCCAAAAAATTTTAAGGTCAAAAGTAAGGAATAAAAAGCGGCGGACATTTGATATATAACAATATGATCAATATCGTACACACTTCGAGCAGGAAGCAAAACCAAATAAATAATTTGGACAGTGTATTAGCGTGGCAAAAATTCGCGAAAAATGCGTGCTTTCAACGCATCATAAAAAAATTTGAGCAATCCGATTTAGCTCAAATTTTCAGAAAAAAAAACTAAAAAAGTATGTTTTAACAGTATACCGAGCGGCGTTTCTTATCTCGTACTAATAAAAAAGTTGTTTTTGGACCACGATTTTTTCACCACATCAGCCGTAGTGATGACGTCATAGAAAAGCAATTTTTCTAACCTTTTCATAAGACAGCTAAAAGTCTGAGCTATGCTCTGATATATGTCACGTACATATTCTACCTCGTGTTATGGAGATATGGTACAAGTACTAAACGCGTACCAAAAAATAGTTTGAGAATTCCACTCCCAACAAACATAAATATAAAACATGTTTCTAGGTCAATGCTGACCTTGCAATTTTAATTTTTGGCATTACAAAGTGATTAAACTGCCCTTTAACAAAATGAATGGTGTTTTACTAGTAATAGTAAATCAAATTCAAAAAAAGATTTCCTTTTTTTGAAGGTACATTTTATGTTGTTAAGAAAATTTTTTTAATAGTGCTTTAACGAATATAAATGAATATTTTTTAGATTGCCGAAAGTATAGCGGTTCCAAAAATATTTGACTTTTTTTCTGGTCCTCACCAATTTTGTATAGCAACCGCTTAAAAATGTCTAAAAACTCAGTCGTGAAAAAAATTGAATTTAAAAAAGACAACAAAATTTCATAAAAATGCATCATAATACAATTTAGCTTGATTTTTAGGCATTGCTTAGGCTTAGAAAAAATATAGATCCAATTAAAAATAAGCTTAATTTAGCTTTTTAAGCAAAATCAAATTTGTTGTCCATATTTTAGTAGTTCATGCAACTATCGAATTTATATTTTTTTTGTAAATTTTTAGACTCTCCGGACTTCCAGCAATGTTAAAACAAAGTTTTTATTTTAATTTAGTTAACTAAATTTTTTTCTTTACAGTAAAAATTGTGTACCCAAAATATTGTAGTTTTTTGCTCTATATTTTATCCCATACTATGAAAAATCGTGTTTTAATCACTTTTTAAAATTTAAATATAAGATTTTAAGATCGTAATTGACCTAGAAACATGTTTTTATTCAGTATTTGTAGTGTGAAAATCTCTAATCGAATTTTGGTACACGTTTAGTACCTGTACCTAGAGATTTGACTTTTCAAGGTTCGAGTTTTGTCCCCAGTCCGCATCATTTTTGTATAGACTATAATTATTATTAAGTTTCGTCGGGTGTTTTTCTCCACGTAATATTTTCTCAAAAAACGAGTTCTTACTTTACCACCTAGCTATTTTCAGACTATTTTCATCTTCATCTTTAGTATGTGTACAAAGTTCGCATTATTTTTTTCCACAGTAAATACATTGCTACTTGTGCTTATGTACAATAGTATTTGGCTCGGCTTTACGTATGGTGTCTAAAATCTTTTAGCCTACTGTAGACTACTTTAGATCTGGAATCTTTTAGACTACTTTAGACTGTTTTAATCTAAAGTACTCTTAAACCACGGTGTTATAGGAAGTTTATACAAGACCTCAGTGACAAGCATAAGACAGTTTAGGGAACCAACAACGCTTACGCCGCAATCTTAAAATACAAAAAAAAATTTTAAATTTTGTAAAAAAAAACACATGCACTGGAAAAATAGTTTATTTTTGTGTTTTGATTAATTAGTCAAAAATTTAATTTTTTTAGTATTAACGTATTTGTAAAGGCTGGTTCATACTTATGACAAAACGTCCTTTGGACAAAGTCCAAAGGACAAAAGTCCTTTGGACTTTGTCTCAAGGACAAAAGCAGCGTCAAAACGTCCTTTGGACTTTGTCCTTTGGACAAAGTCCAAAGGGCAAAATCCAAAGGGCGACGTGTTCATACTTTTTGTCCTTTGGACTTTTCCCTTTGGATTTTGTCCTTTGGACTTTGTCCAAAGGACAAATTCTAAGTAGCATTCATACTTCGTCCAAAGGAAAAAGTCCAAAGGACGTTTTGGCTTGTCCAAAGGACGTTTTGGCTTTTCTAAAATTGTCCTTTAGACTTTGTCTAACGGACGTTTTGTCATAAGTATGAACCAGCCTTAATTAGTAGGTAAGAGTCATTTTAGGACTTCAAATATTGCCAGATTTTAATTAATCTTGTTATTTTATCTTTTTCGCAGAGACGCGAAGCTAATATATAATATTGTATTAAAGATTTGATTTTTTACCATTAACAACTTTAGCGTACAATTTTCGTGTTTCTGTTTAAATTATGAAAAATGTGTCGCAAGAACAATTATCGTGCATTTTTTGTAACTTACTAGATTACTTGCTGCGTTAAAAATACAATAATTGTGTATTCTGTATGGCTTGTTTTATATTCAGTGACTTGTTACAAAGACCAAATAAAACTGAGGGGAATGGCCCAAAACCAAAACCCAAGAAGATATTAAAGGATATTCCTCAATGAACTTATAATTAGCAATATTTTTTCTGCGCATCGCTCAGGGAATTCCATAGTGGGAGTATATGTTATTCTTGGTCAGTACCTTTGCCCGGTATAATTATGTTTTTGTTTATGAAAATAATTCTTTAAAATGCATGCTAAAAAGTTGAAAGAACGACACAAAAATTTTATTTAGAAACATGTTTGTATACTTCAATACTTTAGCTTTCCCAAAACATTTATATAACATTTTAAGGTTTTTATTCCTTTTAAGCACGTACTGAGCGGAACGAAGCGAAATTTTTTTAAAATCGTACGTCAAAATCTTTAAATTTTGAATCGTGCGAACCTAAAAAAAGTATCTTGCGAAGCCATATCAGGAAAACCATACATAAATTTAGAGGGGAGACAAATAAAACATTAAAAAATGTTTTTAACTGTTCAAAACAAAAAACTTATACTATTAACCTTCTAAAAAACTATTACACCTCTACTATTCTACAATTTATTGCAATCCTATTAAAAAATTTGATCATAATTATTTTTAATTGTAATGCTATAAAAAAGAAAGAACGATGAAGCGCTAGGAAAGAAACCGCAAAAAATTTTTTAAAAAATGGCCTTTCTGCACCCCCAATTTTTGCCTCCGTCGACCCAAAAAAAGCGGTAATCTAAACCGTCTGGAAATCTTGGCTACACCCATAGTTGTGAACCATTCTTTTGTTAAAGTGGGAGTTTAAACTGTCTGGAATTCCTGGCTACATCCATGGTTGTGAGCCATTCTTTTGTTAAACTGGGAGTCTAAACCGTCTAGAAATATTGGCTACACCCATAGTTGTGAACCATTCTTTTGTTAAAGTGGGAGTCGAAACCGTCTGGAAATCTTGGCTACACCCATGGTTGTATCGTTATATATTTTATCGTTATATAAAAGATACCTTCAATATAGCCGTTTAAAGTCTCAACAATGAATCGAATTATGATCGGGGTCACTTGGATTGTCTTTATTACAAATCGTATCAGCAGGAGGAAATAAAGCTCCAGCATTAAAATGCACGTCTAAAAAAACTATAACCCATTCAAGAATTAAAAAATTGGCAAAAAAATTTTTCATTTTTAAAATTTTATAAAAGTATAAAAGTGCGTACACTTTTTTACAAAAGACCGGTGTTGCAGAAAAGATCTTCCCCCTATTTTTCTCCCCCCCAGAAGAGTTATTCTGGTGCGCTCTAGAATAGATATTCCCCCCCGGAAGATTTATTCTAATTTACGCCAGAATAGGTCTTCTACCCTCAGAATAGTTATTCCCCTCCCGGAAGATCTATTCTGGTTTAAACACCAAAATAAATCTTCCAGCCCTCTCAAGAATTTGCATAAATTTAAAACATGATACAGGAGATTTTGGCAAATTTTATAAAATGTTACACTTAGAAAAAAAATAGTTTGTTTTTGTATTTTTATAAAAATAAATTTTAGCTTTAATTGTTTTTAATTCAAAAAACAGTTGAGCATTGACATTAATAATTAAATATTATTTAGTTGGTTTTCGTAGATAAAAAGAATACATTTATATGAGTATCCATAAGTTTTTAGTTTTTTTTTATTTAAAAGTCAATACGAAAACAAAAAAATCTTCTCCATATTCAGCGGTTAGTTCGACATTAAACAGGTTTAAAGTTGTTTAGGTTGATTTTTAGGTTTTGCTTAGGCTTAAGAAAAAAGTTTTTTGTCTTTAATCAGGAAGTGATTTTTTGGTTGTTTAGGTTGATTTTTAGGTTTTGCTTGAGCTTAGGAAAAAAGTTTTTTTGTTTTTAATCTGGAAGTGTTTTTTCCGAAAATATTTATAATTTATTTTTTTTTGGCGCCGCCTAAATTACCTTCGAGTTTTAACTTTTTTCATTTATGTTGCTTAATATTTTAAATGTAAGCTTTCTGCTTAGGCGTGCTTAGGGTTCTCATTTTAGCTTTATAGGATGGAAATTCTAATTTTAAGTAAAACATTGAAAAGGTGTTAATTTCAAAAGGGCAGGTTTTTTTTAATATTTCGGACATCTCAAATGTTTGATTAGAATAAAATTTATTTTTTTGTTTATCACCAATTTTTTGTGTTTATCTGAAACCTCGAGTATTTTTAATGACTTTTTTAATAAAAGAAAAAAAAACGAAATGACGTAAAAAACAAAAAAGGATGTTGTTTTTAATATGCAAATAATTGTTACATGATTTAAAACAAGGGGAAAGATTTATTCTAGAGTGAACAACACCAGAATAAATCTCCCGCTCTCTGTTAAGAATTTTATGCAAATTTTTGCTGTATGCTTTAACACAGGGGGGAATAAATATTCTGAGGGGGGGAAAGTTTGTTCTGGCGTGAACCAGAATAAATCTTCCCGGGGGGAAGATTTGTAATGGGGGAAGATCTATTCTGCGACACCCGCCATGTCATAATCCTATTTCAACTTCCAAAAAACCAAATTTTTTTAAGATGTTTTTTGTAGTTACAACCCCACCCTCCACGAACGATATCTAAGAGGAACATTTGAAGCGTTAAAATGTTTTAAAACGCGAGTATCAATATGGCAATATCTCCGTCCATGAAATTCTTTAAAACTGTTTTTGCTGTGGGCGTGGGTAATTATAAGCATCTCTTCAGCTTTGTTTTTGCTTATTCGAACTAATTTATACTCAATATAATTAAACCAAAACCGAATAACCTTATAATCTTATTTTTTATATTTTCATTCTCTTAATTCATACTATTAATTTTTAGAGTGTTATCCTAATAGTGAAAATATAACAAAGGTAAAAAAGTAAAATCCCAGAAAAACTCAATTTTTTTAAAATAATCCTCCTGGCATAGTTTGACGCCGGATTTGCCTTTTTCACGTTATATCAAATCATTTATAAAAAAGAAAAAAATCGAAAATTTTAAAACTGTCAAATTCCTTTCAATAAACTTTAGCTCATTTCGTCAATCGGTTTTCGAAATAAAAAAATAGACAGATCAACAGGCAAACATTTCAAATATAAATAAAAATTTTTCAATCTTTTTTTCTTTAAAATACGGCAGCTGAAAATAATCTGTTTAATTTCTAATTTGAACAATACATACTTACTTAATTAATGGAGTGATAATAAAAAAAATTAATAATATTAAAACAGGCTTATTTCATGAAACGTAAAAACTGACGTATTTTGTATAATTTAAAATCTAATTCTGCGGCCGCACGGTCCGCACGGTTGGTTTAAACTTTTCTGTACAAGAATGGCGTGAGGTAAAAATTTTTTTGTAAGCATTATCTCGCTAGTGGAAAAAAGGAACGGTTTATACGAAAGTATTATTACTGCATATTCTTAATTTCTTTAAGTTTCTTTAAATATGTATTATGTGATTATTTTTTAAAAACAAAAAATAGTAACGAAACAAATAATACAGATCAGAAAAAAAAGGCAATCCCACCTTACCTTATCATTCAATCCCATGTATGTTCGGCGATCGTAGCAGTGAATTTTGTAAACAAGACTGAAAATAAAAGTCGCCAAATAGACTGGTACAAAGCACAAATCCCCTATCACTATCATATACACTTCGCAATAGTTTTTCCGCTGACAATTATTGACCATCAGTTTTTTATCGTGACTTAGAAAAGAGGCGGTAACCTGACATGCAAACAGGAAACTAAACGAAACTATAAAGAGTCACGGCAGTTAATTCAATGTACACAAAGGTCTCGAGAAGAATTAAAAATAATTTAAATAAGACACAAAATAATGAGAAAAAAAAACAAATATTAAGCACAACCAACTGTTTTCGAAAATAAAATGTTTTATATTTATGTTATTTTCCTGTATTATAATTGTTTTTTGCGTTAACCAACGTCATATACAAGACCTTTGTGTACATTAAATTAACTGTCGTGAATCTCCATTTAAAAGCTACATTATTTACAAAAAAATTTATCAAAACACAACAATGAAATTTTTAGGATATATAATTTTGGAATTCGTTCAACCACGGAGATGTCAACAGAAACAAACATAAAAATCCGCCACCGCGCCACACTGCTCAGTGTTAAACTTGGTGTTGATCGCGGAGTAGATGTAGACGTGGAGTTTACCACTGAGCAGCACTGACGCGATATACCTTTTGCAGATTTGCAGCGGAAAAAAATCCCGAAGGGTTAAGAGGTTTTCTTTTTTAAAAGTGGTCTAGTGATTACGAATTTACTCGTAAAGCGTTTTATTTTAAACAGAAATAATTTAGCCGAAATTATTCTCACAGCATTTTCGACAATAGCGAATTCGATATAAAAAATCCATTATTTAATCGATTATTATTATTATATCATTTAATTCATTGAAATACCTGGCCAATTCGATGGCGGTTGAGAAAACTCTGCTATGGTTTGTTTGAATCACCACAAAAAGTATCAAAATAGAGTGGATGGTGATCAGAACATAAATAAAAATCTCATACAAATCCCGGGATCTAGTTTGTCGATATTCTAATGAAGGTGTCTCCTAAAGAAAAATTCTAACAAAATATTTAGGGTAACTGACTTAAATTCGGCCAGCCTTAATTTCGGCCACCGGCTGTAATTTTTGCACGCGCAAAGTTGTGGAATGAACTGCGTATGACTGGATAGATCGTTATGTCATCTATCTAGCCATACGTAGTTTCTTTCATATTTTTGCGCATAGCAAAAATAACAACCGGTGGCCGAAATTAAGGCTGGCCGAATTTAAGTCAGTTACCCTAACATAAAAAATATTTTATTTAGTAAAAAAATAAAATAAAACCCTAATTTCATCTACGCTTACACTATAGACTCGCTTAAATTTTTTGCAAAAAAAAAACAGGAAAAAACAAAGTTCATTTTGTAGCGTAGTGACAAAATTTGTTACGTAAAACAGCTCGAACTTAAACGCTAGTTATCAATTTCAAGCTGAGAAAAAAAAATACAGTGATAAAAAATTTTCATCTTAGTCCAATATTGTTTGTAGATTTAGGAAAATTGGAACCAAGTACATTTCGTCGTTACTACGGCAAAATGAGCCACAGTTTATATAAAATATGTGTGCCTGTGACTCGTTTTAACTTTAAAACAGAACCATATTAACTACAGAATGAGTCACAGTCACGTGTATTTTATAATGACAGTGGCTTATTTTGCCGCAGTAACGACGATTTGGAGTAAAAAATTGGGACTTCGGAACCGTAAGTGGGCTATTTGGAGCTTTTCGGTACGACGCAGTCAAAATTGTGGTGGAAAACCGAAAAAAAAACACGATTCGTCGTTACTCTGACACAAAGAGTCATAACCAGTATAAAATCAACGTGGCTCTGACTCGTTGTGTTAAAGTAACGACGATTTTGGAAACATGGCGGTTGAAAATATAAAAAAAACGATTCGGGACTACGTTTAGAATTTATTTTGGCGATATATAATACTCATACTAAAATATGCGAACTCGGGAAACAGCGCGAACGCTGTAGATTAACGCGTCGTGATGTTTCCGGAGCTCCGGAGCTCCGAAGAGGAACTTAGTTCTAGCTTACCAGGGCGCCCATCATCCATTTGTAAAATCTGGTAGTACGCTTGGCCAAACACTGAATAATTTTCGACACTTTGAAATGCTCGACTATTTCGTCCACGTTGATTAGTTCCGGCTTGTCGATGCAGCGCTCCAAGAAGTGAATCATGTAACGAGCTGTTTTCCCGCCCATTCGCCCTAATAAAATAACAAACAAATAAAAATAACATATAATAAATTAAAACCAAAATAAACGTAAATAATATTATATGAATTAAAAAATAAAAACATTATATTTACTTCATGAGTTTAATAATAATAGTGATACTTTTTCGTTAGGCAATAAATTAATAGGAGTAAATATTGAAATTTTGGTCAATGTGCGCTTGTGTAGATAAACAGACAAAAATACGAACACACAAGCATATGCACTGCACATGCACACAAAACACACAAACACAAACCCATGGAAATACACAAGCGAATAAAAACCAATACGCAAAAAATTACCCCGATTAATTAATCGCCATATGCGAGCTTCTACCAAGCTAAGATAATTTCCTAGTAATTCGTCTGTCAAATCTCCATCTGACATATCGTCCAAACTATTTTCACTAATTTCACCTAAAACATAAAGGATGATATTTTAAAAAAAACTGATAAAAAATTTTCAATTCTTATGTTTATTTTTTGTTTTAAATTTAATCTTATTAAAGTGTTAAACTATTCAAAAAATGCTTTAAAACAGCTTAATTGATTTAATGAAATACTTTCCGCAGTGATCTTTCCGCAGTGATCTTTCCTAAAGCTACGGTTTTATTTTACTTTGGATACGGAACTATTTCCACTAAAAGTGGCCAAATCTAAATGATAGTTTGGAAACAGGTTCACCATTCTGGTTGATATACACGAAATTTACACTATTATTTTTTTGATTTTCAGATTAGTATACGTTGTGATTAATTTTCTAAAACCCGTCCTGTGTTCGAAACGTCAAGAAAAAAAATATTTTTATGAGAAAATTTCTGAACATTTTATTAGTATTATACTACTTAATATTATTTATCAACAGAACTCCGAAAAGTATTTTGACGTATAAAAATTTCTAAATAAATCTTAATCGAAAGTATAAAAGTATAGAACGCTCAAAAAATTAAGAGACCAAAATGAAGTAAGAGACAAATTTTCAGTTATAGTAATCAAAAATATATATTTTTAAATATTATTTATTAGGAAGATCGCCTGATTTATTAGCAGATGAAGTTTAAATTTTATTTAATGTTTGGCGGGCAAACGATGAATCTTACGTACCTAATGGTTATCTCACAGGAATTCGCATACGGAGTAGTTTAGTTTGCATCAACGAATTATACATTTGCATTTTGTCGCGCGCAGCTAATTGGTCGTTCAGAATATTATGATCTCAGTTTTGTAATAATAAGGTATCTGTTTAATTTCGGTCAAGCCTTAATTTCGGCCACCAATTTAAGGTGTTAAAAAATTGGTTTATTTTTAAAACACAAAAGAACTAGCACAAAAGCTGGATTAATGTTGAATAAAGTGTTTTTTCAAAAGTTTTTTTTTATTTTTGTTATTCTGCATTATCAACATTTTCATACAAAAAGTGAATTTTTTGTGATTTAAATTTTGTTTTGTCTTTAAACTGAATTAAATTTAGAATGAAGCACAATATAACCTTAAAATATCATCTACACTGTATTTAAGGCTCAAAGTTGTTAATTTTTATGTTTTTATATTTTCTTTAAAATCACTTTGCTACACGTTTAACTAACTAGCATTTTAAGATTCTGTTAATTTCGGCCACCTTAAAATTTAGGTGAAAAAACCTGCCGTTTTTTAATGTTTTTAAATATCATCGTACTATCGTATTTATAAAGAATTTTTTGTTCGTTTGACATTTTTTACGTTTTTTAACCCAAAAATAAAAATTTAACAAAAAATACAGGGGTGGTATGCTGAAGGTTTAATCCGACTTAAAATTAATCTGAGATTAGCGATTGTCGACACACAGTAAACAAACCAACAGTATTGATTAAATAATCTAGGTTAAGGAAGTTAATAGACTTAATCTCAGATTAAATCGTCATTAATCCGAGACTAGCGGGAAAACCCGCAAATTTTTAATCCACCTGCGGAGGTGGTTTAAAAATTTGCATAAATTAACAACTTAATCTCAAGTTAGTGACGATTTAATCTGAGATTAAACCTAATTTCAGATTAAATTTGTTAAACTAGCATAATTTCGGCCACCAATTTAGGGTGTTAGAAAATTGCCTTATTTTTAAAACACAAAAGAAAAGAACTAACACAAAAGTAACTGGATGAATGTTGAATAAAGTGTTTTTGCATAAGTTTTATATTTTTGTCATTCTGCATTATCACAGTGGCGTAGCCAGGGGGGGGCGGGGGGGGCGGGGGGGGGGGGCGGCCGCCCCTCCCCCGAAATCCAGTGAAGCCGGATTTTTTGTAAGGGGAGAGACCCTTACGTTTTTTGAATTTTAGGGAGAAAAATTTTTTTCCTTATATATAATTCAAAAGCATTTCTGACGTGTTCCAAAAACATCAAAATACCCAAAAAACTGAATTTTTCCCGACTTCGCAGGAAGTGTACATTAATCATTTTGTTATCTTTTTTAAATTTCAATGGATTGTACCATTCAATACATAGCTACAGCTATGTGCCTTTGCCTCAGATATTGAATGGCAATACTATATAGATGTTAAAACTCTTATATTATAAGGTATGTAGGTTTGATAATGGTTGTTTTAAACCCCTTAACAACGGTTTTTATACTTGTGGGTTGTCCGCCTTTCCACCTCCCGCCATGGTGAAGCGTGGCAGTTTGTATAGATTTTTTTTAGTTTTCAAATATTGAGTTATAAAAATTTAATACAAATTTTTAGTGCATTCTAAAATCAGAAATTAATCAATATAAAAATTTTTCAGGTCAGATATACAGTGAAATTAGTATTATCAGTAATATTTTTTGTTATTATAACTTACAACATACTCATTTGCAAAATTTAACCCGTACTCAACCGGTCCAGTTCTAGAACTGTTCGGAACAGGTTCTAGAACTGTTACGAACAGTTTACAATTTTGTTCGGAACAGTTCTGTTCAGAACAGTGTCAGAACTGTTCAGAACAGTGTCAAACTGTTCAGAACTGTTAGAAACATTGTCAGAACGGTGTCGATACAGAACTGTTCGAACAGTGTCGGTGTACTTTTCCAGTTTTGCCAAAATTTGTGAGAAATTCGGCATTTGAAAATGCCGAAGTTGTACTTTGGTGCATTATAGAAGTTCACCGAAACATTTTCCAACACTTATCACGTGATAAGTTTAAAAATGTTTGCATGTACCCCAAGTACACTTCCGTTGTTTTCGAATGTGAATTTCTCGCATTTGGGCAAACTGGAAGCGCGCCAACACCCCGACCACCTTTTATTGTTTCTAAGCCTAGAGCAAAACCTAAAATTAAAATAAAATTATCGGTAGAATTGGGTCGGTGTTGGTGGACGATGTCGGTGTACTTCCAGTTTGCCCAAATTTCCGGCAGTTTCCATTTAGTTTAGAACTGTTTTTATTGGCGTTCTGACTGGCTCTGATGTGTTTAACCGGTACTCTACATGCCCCTGTGCTATGCGTTCTAGAACTGTTCGGAACAGTTCTAGAACCTGTTCGGAACAGTTCTAGAACCTGTTCCGAACAGTTCTAGAACAGTTCTAGGACTGATTTGCAGTTCTCAAAATCAAAAAATAAATAAAACTCCGCGAATGATATTTAAACACATAAAACAACGGAAATACACAATAAAATCACGTGATAAGTGTTGGAAAATGTTTCGGTGACTTTTATAATGCACCAAAGTACAACCTCGGCATTTTCAAATGCCGAATTTCTCACAAATTTGGGCAAACTGGAAAGTACACCGACACTGTTCTGAACAGTTCTGAACAGTTCGACACTGTTCTGAACAGTTCTGAACAGTTCGACACTGTTCTGAACAGTTCTGACACTGTTCTGAACAGAACTGTTCCGAACAGTTCTAAAACTGTTCGGAACAGTTCTAGAACCTGTTCCGAACAGTTCTAGAACTGGACCGGTTGAGTACGGGTTAAATTTTGCAAATGAGTATGTTGTAAGTTATAATAACAAAAAATATTACTGATAATACTAATTTCACTGTATATCTGACCTGAAAAATTTTTATATTGATTAATTTCTGATTTTAGAATGCACTAAAATTTGTATTAAATTTTTATAACTCAATATTTGAAAACTAAAAAAAATTTATACAAACTGCCACGCTTCACCATGGCGGGAGGTGGAAAGGCGGACAACCCACAAGTATAAAAACCGTTGTTAAGGGGTTTAAAACAACCATTATCAAACCTACATACCTTATGATATAAGAGTTTTAACATCTATATAGTATTGCCATTCAATATCTGAGGCAAAGGCACATACCTTAGCTATGTATTGAGTGGTACAATCCATTGAAATTAAAAAAAGCTAACAAAATGATTAATGTACACTTCCCGCGAAGCAGGAAAAATTTCAGTTTTTTGGGTATTTTTATGTTTTTGGAACGCATCAGAAATGTTTCTGAATTTATATATAAAGATAAAAATTTTTCTCCCAAAATTAAAAAAACGTAAAAGTCCCCCTTTCGAAAAAATCCGGCTTCGCCGGATTTCGGGGGGGATGGGGCAACCGCCCCCCCGCCCCCCTGGCTACGCCACTGTGATAATGCAAAATGACAAAAATATAAAACTTATGCAAAAACACTTTATTCAACATTCATCCAGTTACTTTTGTGTTAGTTCTTTTCTTTTGTGTTTTAAAAATAAGCCAATTTTCTAACACCCTAAATTGGTGGCCGAAATTATGGCCTGGCCGAAACTAAGTCAGATACCCTAATAATTAAAGAAAAAAATGGTTTCTTATGTAAACATAAAAATATATTAAAAAACGACAAAAAGCCCTTTTTATAGCATTTTTAAGATTTTACTGCTAAGAACGCTTATTTCGACCTCAAAACTTAAGTTTTAAGTAGAAATGGAGCGGTACCAGGTTTTGGTGCCACCCTGATTTTCGGGCTGGTACCGCCATTAAGTACTAGGTATTTTGACATTTTTAATGGGCTAAACACTAGGTATTTTCATATTTTTAACGGGCTAAGGAGGGGTGGGTTTTTTTTTTTGGGGGGGGGTTTTGTTTTGGGGGCTCTCGTTTTGGGGGGGGGGGGGGCTTTTTTTGGTTGGGGTGTTGTGTTTGTTTTTGGTTTTTTTGCTTTGGGTTTTCTCTTGTTTTGTTGTGGTTTGGTGTGTTTCTTGGCTTGGTGGTTGGTTGTTTTCTGGGTTTGGTGTGGGGGTTGGGGGGGGTGTTGTTTGGGTGGTTGGTGTGGGGGGGGGGGTTTGGTGGGGGTGGTGTTTTTGTTGCTGCGGCGCGTTTTGTTTTTGTGTGTTTTTTGCGTTCGGGGGGGGGGGGGCCCCCCCCCCCCCCCTTCCTTTTTTTCCTCCTGTCCGTTTCGGGGGCGCCGCCCCCCCCGCCCCCCCTGCTACGTCCCTGAGATAAACTAAATAACTAGGTTTTATCCCTCTTTCCAGAATTTTGAACAGGGTTAAACCCCCTATTTTCTCCCATGTGTTTGTGTGTGTGGGGTGGGGTGTGTGGGATGTCTCGGCTACCCCTAAATTTCGGAATTTCAGAAAAGGGGAGGGGTTGCACTCCATACAAATTTTTCAAAAGGGGAGGGGGAGTTGTACTACAAATTTTCAAAATACTGTTAAAAAAGACAATAAAAGGGGTAAGAATTTTCGCGCGGAGTCATTATTTTCGCTTTTATTTATATTGTTTTTAAGTTCAACGCGAGAAATTTTAGGTTTAAAAACGTATAACATTAAAAATCGCGCGACAACGCGAAAAAATTTTAAAAAATTTCATTAGAAACATCAATTAAAAGCTGTAGAAACGTATATAAGTGTCGAGCGCTGAGCGGAGCGAAGCGCAAGAAAATTTTTAAAATTTCTTTCCTGTGAACCCCCAAATTTTTACTTCCGCAGGGCCTAAAATAAAAAAAGGGCGGTGGTTGCCACTCCTACAAACCCCCCCTGGCTACGCCTTGGGGGGGTGGCGGTTCGATAATTCAGTTTTAAGATTTTAATTGGTTTATAACCCCCTAACCGTCCTCCCTACGCTGTAAATATTTAGGATATAGAAAAAATTACCGAGGTCATTGCAATAGGGGGCTCAAAATTTTAGGTGAGGTGGTGAATAAATCATCCGAACATGATTGTGTGCTTTGCTTGCTTTTTAGTATTTATTGCCTAATCTTAATGCAATTAATTGTCATTATTGTCTAAAACATTAATCAACATAAACAGGGAGAAATATGTATGTATATTATAAAATATGACCGCTAAGTGAAGCCAAGCGAATTTTTTAGAATTTTGTGGGTCAATCACAATACCAAAATAATTTTGTAGTTTGGTCAAAAATATTTTGAATTTTTAGCCTTTGAAAACGGCAAAATAATTTTACCATCTGGGGCCCATATCGGTGACGCTCAAGCCCAACCACAACCCTTATTTTTTCCCCCGTCCGACAGTTTTAGTGGAAAGGGGAGGAAGCGGCCGCCGCCTTTCCGCCTCGTCTAGTTACGTGCCTGCTAGCGCTAAAAATTTGTTAGTTTTGTAACAAATTTTTGTTTTGTCTAGTTTTTGCCTCGCCTAGTTTTGTACTTTCCTTCTCCAGAAATTTTTCTTTCTTTCAAAGCTTAAACTGCGGTCCTGCGTAAGCGCCTTCCCCTCTTACAGCAAAGACCAACCCCATCCCTTGCCCCTCTCAGCCAATTTACAAGTATCCGCCTCACCTCCCAAAAAAAACAAATTTAGCTTATCCAGCATTTTCGTAAAGGGATAAATTTGTGATGCATTCGAAAAGCATGATTATTATCATACTGAAACTTTTCCCGTTCGATGTAAAGTTTAAATCTATAATCTATATTAGTTTTTCAGGTTGTTGGATTATGCTCGCTGTAGTGTTCAATATTCAAGACATATAATAAATAAGTACATGCTAAAAAAACTATACCTACCTAAAGCTAAACGTACTATATAATAAAATATGTTTTCAAAGACCATTTTAAACCACATTATTATAAACTTATATAAAAATTTTAAAACATTTTTTAAGTGCCATAATTAGTTAATGATTTGTTTCCATTCTTTAAGTTTTAAAACTTTATTCCCCGAGAGATATACCGCCAAATACCTGTTTTTGCTGTTGCTTTAATTTTTCAAGATTTTATTAGATTTTCACTAGCCACAACACCACAGCACCGCTGTGGTTTGGGTCCAATAGGAAGAGATTTGTTAAAATTTGGTCTCAATAATGTGTTTTACGCGTTATGTTTGTATGTAAAAATTTGTATTCAAAAAGTTTTTAAAAAAAAATATTTGATTTTTAGATTTGACGAGCTTAAAACCCAGGTTGGAGGTCGGTTTATTACTACAGAAAATTACGGAAAAGAGACTTTTCTTTCCGAAGAAGTTGCAATAAGCATTCTACAAGAGACTAAGCAGGCTTTTCAACGTGCAAGCTTGGTAAATAAAATTTAATTCATTTTTCGTTATTTTTTTCATTAATATTTTTAGAATGTGCATTTTATACTTAATTTTAGTTATAGTTTATGTTAAATCCTTGATAAGTAATTAACTTTATCCATTAGTTTCCATTTTATTTTTTTAAAAACTTAGTTGAAAAATGAGTGTAACTCTAGAGCTCCTAAAAGTGGAGCTCAAAGCTTAGGAAGGTTATCACGAATGTGAGATAATAATACATTTATTTTCAGTTGTCGGCTCCCGGTGACACTGCACAAAATGTTGAAACAATTTTGGATCTTCTGTTACAGTATTTGGTTCAAGAGCATCTTGTTTATGCTGTAGAACTCTCTATCTTAGGTATTCTTCTAGCTCTTTTTTTAGTTAAGACATTTAGACTTATCGACTGTTACTTTATTGTTTTTAGATTTTTTATTAATTAAATCAGCAAATTGCCAACTATGTATGCTGCAAATTTTTTTAAATATTCATTTTTTAGTTCATTTTCTTTTTAAGTTATTATTTAGAAACATTTTTTGCGTGATTTTTTTATTGATGTTCATTTTGTTTAAATATTTTAAGCTTTTTTAAAACAAGATTTTGCAATGGTTGATGTCGTGATTCATTCAAAGTTTTTAAAAAAAGTTCAAGTAATTAGTTTAAAGGTAATTTTTAATGGTTGTGTTTTGGACTATTATTTATGCTTTTGCACTGTTTTATTTTTTAACAACGTCTTCATTATATTTCTGCTTTCCGGATTAAGACGAGTGTGAGTTATTTTTTATCCATGGTTTTAAGAAGCGCTTAGTTGCCCGACCTACCTTAGCATGGGGGGTATTTATCCCGGGGTAAAAGCCAAAATACAATCCGAATAGAAGGTGGGCGTGTAATGGAGCCACCAGGACCGTGCTGACCTTCGGACAGCACCCAACGGGCCTACGGGTACCACCTGGTTGCTGGATCCTTTCTCTCATAGAAATAGGTCCAGCTTGGCATGGCTGGAAAAAGATTGTTTTACATCGGCCACACATGGAAGTTTTCCATCTAGCAAACCAGTGGACAAATACAGCTCTATTGTGTGTGGAGTTTGTACCGCTGGCCTTGCAGGAACACCTATACTGCCCATGTACGACGTTAAATAGTAAGATCAATATCAGGCGACTTAAAAAATCCTTTAGACGAAGACCTCGGAATGGGTTAACACTGCATGCAGTGAATACTCTAGCGGTAAAGGTTGCCAACATCGTTATTAATGTGGGACGAAGAGTCTCAACCATATGGGTAAAAAATTTTCGCCCCTTCTGCCTTGTCTTAGCGCCTGCCCTTTGCATAATCTGCATAGAGAAGATAAGTTTCTAGTAATGCAATAACAACAACAACTAGAAGGTGGGCATACTCCTGAAACAAATCTCAAAAAGAATCTAGATTCTTTTTAGATGGATATGTATAATTATTTTGGTGTAGGTTGAAATAGAGAGAAGAATAGGGTTTAAAAATCGCTAAAGCATTGTTTCAAAAATGATGTTAAAATGTTTTGAAATAGTACGAAAGAGAATTTAATTGAGAATATTGGGACTAAATAATAAATTTAAAAGTAATGGGACTTTTAAACATGCATTTATCACATTTTGATGAGTTAAATTCACCAAATTTTTCGGAGTTGGTAGAAAGAGAACAGGAAAGGGATTCAGGCGTA
This sequence comes from Microlaimidae sp. YZB2_3, assembly GCA_030248175.1. NCBI lineage: Eukaryota > Metazoa > Nematoda > Chromadorea > Desmodorida > Microlaimidae > Microlaimidae sp. YZB2_3. The sequence continues at coordinate 48,240 of JASAMX010010240.1, read as the reverse complement.
AAGGTTGAAGAGGTTATGCCAAAATATCTTAAGGTATCTTGGGGAGAGGGCAGAGGGAGAAAGACTCGAGGGTGAGGGCAAAAAATGCGATACGGATACCGCCTACCCCCTCATTATGACTTCAAGTCTTGTATTACTCATTTTTTTTATTTAGAAAGCTAATTATTTGTGTCCCATTTTTCCCCTAAAATCACTTTATTCACTTTGGAGTAATGAACGCCACACTAATGATCCATTCATTACCTTAGACAGTGCTGTATGTGGTTTTAGGGATAACAAAGGATGGTCGATCGCCAATACAGACCAACTATTTTTCCGTCGTCCGTCAATGTGCCGCCATCTCCCACTTGTTTCAAAAACAGTTCGAAGACAGCATAACTCCCCTTTTAAAGTAAGTAATCAGTAAACTAATTTAGCTATGTTTAAAGCTAATAAACAAAAATTTTAGACAGGTTTGCGTGTTTTGACTATAGGAAAACAGAAAAAAACATTAATTTTTTTAATTTTTTCTTAAAAAATTTTCCAGAATTTTTCCAAAATTAACAAATGAACCTAAACTTCCTTATTTAACACTATGTCACGGCCGTATCAAAAAATTTTTTTAAAACTTTTTGCTTCGTCGATGATAATTGGTAATTTTATGTTGTTTTTGTATTTCCGTAGTATATGGAAATACCGCCATAGCACGATTTTTTTTACCTCGTTAAAGCATTTTAAAAGAATTTTCATCTAACACCAAACCAAATTTTCCTCTGTGTGTTAGTTTAATGTCTTTAATTAAAAATTTCTTTTCTAAGAAACAGTTTTTTCCTTACCCAAACACGGACCCTAAAAGATTGTTCTGTCTCGTTGCATAATTAATATAGGTCTTTTTTTAATTTTAGTTATAAATATTTCATAAAAATTTGCGCCTGAAAAAAGTTTGTTGGGTATTTTAGTGCCTTTAATAAAAAAAACTTATTCTATTATCCTCATGCCCTTACAAGGAACTTTCTTTGCGCCTTGATTCCTCTGGCTCCTTCCTTACAAACAAGTTATTTTGATGATTTTATGATTAGAAAATACTTTAGAGGCACCTCTTATCAGTCTGCTTGTATGGATAAAAAGAAAATGGCTTTATATACCTTGGAAACAAAACTGAGCAATGGGTTGGAAAAGTAAGTATTTTTAAAATTAAGAAACCTTAACAATTCGCTTAACTACGGTTTAAAATTGATATTATTTTTATTTAATATAGAATGAGAGTCAGAATCTAACAATAGAAATCTAACAATACAACAATCTAGACAAATTTATGTATAAATACAAGTTCGCAGAAAATTGTATATTTTTTTGGTTATATAAATATGAAACAAAGTTTAAACCATAATTATGCTTCAAAAAATTCATTTTCTCTCATATACTTCAAAAAATAGGCCCAAACAGTAATTTTATTGCAAAAAACACACTAATTTAATTTTAGTTTTTTTATTTTTAGACATTTAATTTTGTTAAGATTGGATTGCAAAATTAATTAGCCAAACGTATTATTATTTACTAAATAATTGTAATTAGCTAATAAATAACGCATTTTATCTAAAAATTTTATTCCGGAAAATTCGCAAGGTTTCGTTATATTTTTAGAGTTCTCCAAGCAATAATGAGTTATACACGATCTCTTTTGGCGGAACAAAAGAAAACTGATTTTAGAATGGACCAAGAAGATTCTTTTACGCTCCAATTATGCAGTGATGTAAGATTCAGTTTTTTTTAAGACTTCCAATACTGCTTAGACTTTTAACTTGTCACACGGGAATATGGGATGACTTATGTGCATTGGGGAAAAAACCTGGATTGCGTTCCAATTCATTGTAGTTCTTGATCATTTTAATTTTTAAAACATCAGAAACAAAATTTTATCAAATATTTTTTTTGAAAATTTAGGAGTATTAAGCCAAGCTCTGGTGTTAAGATATAGACAGACAAACAAAAAATAAAACGTTTCAGGTGTGCACGGCAGTCGTTCGTCTTCTTAAGGAGCAAACGGAAAAAGCCCGTGACTGTTTGGACGGTGCGAACGTGGTCACTTTTCTCACAGAGTTCGGAATCAGTTTCCACCGAACGCTCATCGATCACATTTACAGCTTTCAGTACAGCAGTGCAGGTAAGCAAGGTGTAAGGTGGAGTGAAAGGTGTAGAAGGTAAACAGAGGGAGGAGAAGATAGTCTTGGTTCGTTGACGTATATACGAGGCATACTCGGGTGAAATTGAGGAGAGAAGAGGAGTCAAAAATAGTTTGAAACTGTCGTCAGCGCACCCTTCCACCTTCCCTAAATTTATAGGTTAATACTTACTGTCATTTTCAGAAAGCTTGGAACGTATGTCTTAGTCATATAAAAAATAATACTCCAGATTTGAAGGTTAAAAGGCTGAAGGGTCAGGGTGTATTTAGGAAAAAAGTTAAAGTTATTTAGTTGTCTGTCAGTTTTTGGGAAGGTCTGGAGAGAGGTGTTAATTGATTAAACCCGGGTTTTCTTTACTTTTAGTTTATAAAAAAGTGCATAATTAAATGTTTTGCGCTCTTTTAAAAACTAAAGGTAATTTCCTTATTTTTAGTTTAATTTCCTTAATAAGTATGAAAGCAAAAAAAAACATTGTACTAAAGTTACACAATAAACCGTCATAAATAAATTTTATGTATGAAAGTTTGTTTTTTAATTTTATAATTTTTTTTGCTTTCACACTAAAATAAGGAAATTTAATTTCGCTTCTGCTGGTACGTCCGTTCTTGTCCACTAATGGTTTTATACATTATAGGAGCCATGTTACTCTTGTGCGATATAAACGAGTACAGAAAATGCGTAAAGGCCTGGCAAATCCCTTTAATCACCAAACTTTTCGAAACTCTACACGCTCTTAGCAATTTGCTCGTCGTGGTGCCTGAAAATTTGACGGATGCTTGTGACGCTCAGCTACTAGTATGATTTTAACTGCTTGTAAAAAAGCAAATATTATTTAAAAACTTGGAGGTTTTTGCAGGGGCACACGTATTATTACTAAATAGGTTTTTTTACTCAAGTTGCAATAATTAAAATTAATTTTTAATCCTTTTTGTGTAGCTTTATGTCTTGAAGTTTATTTTATTACACAACCTGACAACATAGTCAAAGACTACTATTTTGACAAAATAAAATTTGCTACTTAATTGCCGCCAACATAAACCTTAATTTCAACAAAACTATTAATATAGCTTTCTAAAATGACTCTAAAAAGACTCATTAAGCCCTATATGTGACTTTCAAAACAGTTAATTGTAAAAAAAATGAAAAGAATTTAAAAGACTAGGTTCAAGATGTTTAATTTTAAAGTCATTTTGTATTGTTTTTAATCTGAAAATTCCTTTGGTTTGAAATTTTGGTGTTGAAATCTTGCGAGTGGCGTAGAGTCAAGTTTCAGTAGGATGTTTCTTAAGTGTTTAAGTTTTGATTTGTTTGTTTGCGTTAATTATTTTTGGTTAATTATTGGTTGCGTTTTTGGTGAATCATTCATTACCTGCATTCAACAATTACTAAAAGTTTATCGTTTAATCGACAACTGGGTGTACGGCTAACTAACTAACTAATATTTTGAAAATTCAACACGTCCTTTGTTTAGCATCTGCTGGTAAAAAATAAAAAAGTCATATATTTAACTTCTTTTTGGGGAAAGGTGGGGGTGGTGCAATCATACATGGGCACGGGGGGGGGGGGGTTCGCCTCGTGTGGGGGGGGGGGGGTGGATCTTTTTAATATACGGGCCTCCAAACTAAGTTGAACAAAGTGTTTTAAGCAATAAAAAGCTAATAAACCCATTAAAGTGGGTTTTTTTTTTTTTTCTTTTTTGGGGGGGGGAGTTTTTGTTTTTGGTTTTCTTCCTTGGTGTGTCCCCCCCCCCCCTCCGGCCTTGCCCATGTATGGTGACAATTTATTAACACGTCAGGATTTTAAGGACTTTCAAAATGTCATATCATTAGTGATCACGTCATATATGTTTTGCTCTGTGGAAATGGTTGTGGGAGGAGCTGTTAGAATCGCTTTTAGCCAATAAGGGCTTGAGAAAAAAAAAAGGATTTCCAATGGATAAAAGATCTCCAATTTTTTCCCAAGCCCTAATTGGAATGATTCTATAAGATTACAACTCTGTGAAGGTCTTTAACACTGAACAATTTCCTTTTAAATGTAAGGGTTTTGACTATCGTGAAACTTTCATAAAATAAAATATACAAACAAGTTAGCCTCTGAAATGAATTTATCATAATAAACAAAAAGACTTGTTAAAAACGTTTTATAGCAAAAAAACTAAGTTTATTTTGTCTTTTTTAAACTTAATTTTTAAATTTTCAGAGTGAAGTTGATCGGTCGATTGTTGTTAATTTTGTGCAATTGCGAGTGGACTATAAATCAGCTAAACTCTTTAATGAATTTCGATAACAGATATTGAAGCAACAATACCTGCAGCGGTATTGTTATTAATTTTTAAAATACAGTGGATGTCTTTTTTAAAACAGAAGAATCAGTTAACATGGAGACACGCGTTAAAACAGTCCCCGTCAGTGTTTGACAATCAAATTGAACTCTTTTAAGTTATTCCAAGTAGGTTTAGATTTCTGATTATTAATCCGGTGTTTCTTATTTTTTATATAGCATTATGTATGTATTAAGCATATTATATTAATTACAAAATTGTTATCCCATGAATACGTTGAGGGTAATTGACTTAACTAAGGTTGTTTTGATTAAACGCTATGTATTCTTCTAACAAAACTGTTTGTATGAATCAGGCAATGGTTGCTGCGGTTGCTGCAATGCCTAAACTTATATCCTCTAGGCACATTATGGAAAGAACAGGCGCTAAAATAAGCCAGGAGAAAGCACAAACAATTTCACCCTCATAGTTAAAGACTTTTCGTCCAACAACAATAACAATGTTAGTAACCTGCACTGCTAGGGTGTTTGTTCACTGTGCACAGTGTTCACTTATTCGGAGGTCTTCGTTGAGGGATTTATTTAAATTGCCTGATATTGATCCTACTTATTTACGATCGTACATGACGGCATGGGTGTTCCTGCAAAATTAAGGTGGACTCGACTCAAACACTCTTCAGATCTTATTAAACTTCTTTAAAAACCTTATTAGACCTCTTTAAGACCTCTTTAAAAAACGAAAGTTTTTGCTCGAAATTAATTTAAACCTCAGACTTAAATCAATAATGTGGTGAGTAGGTATTCACATTGTGTTTGGTTTTGAGTACTCAAAATAAACTCCCAACCTGTTGAATTCTAAGTAATGAACTGGACGAAACTCTGAAATCAAGTTTCAAGATCAGATTATCCCGTAATAGTTAATAGTTTAGTTTAGCTCTCCTAGCTTCTTCTTTAAGCATTTATTGGCAGTTCAATATTTTCTAATAAAGTGTGGCCCTCGGAAACATTTTAAGAGTAATAATAATGTGCCATTGAGAACTATACGTTAAGCCTTTAAATAATATGAAAAATACATGAAAATTATGAATAAAAAAAACAAGAAGAATGAGAAATGAAGAACGGATCATACGGGATATGTGTGGATCCAGCCAAAATGCATGCCTATGCATATTTTTCTATGCATACGTACGTATGCTTTGCTTATAATCATAATTCATACTTATTAATTTTTTAAAAATTGTATTGTATGCACATGTTATGCATACATATGCATAGAATCATATTATGAACAGTATGCAGGTTTATTTAAGGTGTCGCGACAATTGACCCCCCACCAAATTGACCCCCAGCGCTCTTTTAGGCTGTTAGGCTTAGGTTTGGGGCTAATTTTAGTTTAGGGCTTAGCTTTGCTTTAGGCTGAAGTGGGGGCTTAGGCTTAGGCGTCGGCTTAGGCTCAGGGGGCTTAGGCGTGGGGAGTGTTTAGGCTGGGGCTTAGGCGGGTGGGCAGAGGCGCAGGGCATGGGGGAAGGTTTATGCCGAGGCTTTAATTTAAAGGCCTTAGGACAAGCCTAAAACAGTGCTGGGGGTCAATTTGGTCGGGTGTCAATTGTCGTAGAACCTTTTTAATTATATGCATATGCTTTTTTTGTAAATTTTTATGCAAATAATAATTTGCATACGTATACATTTTGGCTGGATCCCACATGTCCATGTCCCATATAATTTTTTTTTGATTTCGCATTGTATTTTGACTTATTTCATGTATTCCTGAAAATACTAATTTTTATTAATTATGATAAAAAATCAGTTTTTTGAAAAATTAATTAAAGCCTTGAACTAACTTTTGACTAAACAAAAAAAACTACGGAAAAAGCAAATATTTGATAATAATTTAACAGTAAATATTGTTGTGGAGATTGTAAGTTTATTTATTTTATTAAACTGTGATATTTTTTTAAACATTGTCAGTGTTTTATTTATACTGTTAAAAACTACTATTGTTTAATAATTTATTGCATAAAAATATTATCTTAAACTGCTGGCATTAAACAATTCAATTAGGTACGGTTACCATTAATAAAATAAAACGCGATAGAAATTGAGTACCTAACTTTGCAAGAAAAAATTTCTAAACACCTAAGCAACACAAACTACATTACAAAGTAAAAAGTAAACTCAAATACAGCTCATGTCCATTATTATCGTCCGTCTTTGAAAATTTTATCTCACCATTTTATTTCAATACACTGTCGTGTATTGAAAAAATATATCAATTTTAGGAACATTTTATTTGACTTATTTTACTAATTATGCTAGCAAAAGAAAGCAGATTTGTACAATATTAAAACATAATTTCGGATTTTTCTTAATTTCAGATACTGGTTATTGTGCTCCTACATATTTGTAATAGCTTTAAATGCTCTGAAGTAAACCCAGATTGTGCTCGAAATTATACCACTAAGTTCCAAATTACTTGGCGTGTGTAGAAATAAGAATATGATTGATTAAAAAAAAAAATAGATACCCCCTTTTATAATATATCTTTTTGTGTTGTATTATTTTTGTCCGACCACTTACTTATATCTGGCTAAACATTGGACTTTGTTTTACTTTAGTAATTAAAATTATGCACCAAATAAAAATCTATTTTACAGCACTGGTTAAACATGAACTTATCGCAGTACTTTAATAACAAAAAATGGCAGTCTGTAAAAATTAAATAATAGCTAAAACAAAAAGGGCTCACGTGCAAAAATCAATTTTTAAACCCACTACTTTAAAATTCAATTGATTTCTATTACCAAAACTGCATAATTATTACAAAATGTGATAATTATTTTTTGCACTGCAGCGCTTACACGTGAAATATAAAATATCATAATTGTTGCTAGGAAAAAGCAGAGGGAAATCCCGGTGTTTATGAAGATTTGTTTTATCATAAAATATTTTATATTTAGATAAAACCTGTTTATTTTTCAATATCTAAACTTCAAAGATTTTCAAAAGTAGTGAGTTTAATTTTTTCTCTTCATTTTTTACCAAGTTCCGAATAGAAAGCTTCCCTTTGAATTTTTGTCTGAATTCAGAAAATAATCGTTCCACAGTTTGACGAACAAGCCGTAGTCAACAAGCTCGACTTTTTTATTGTTTTCATCCTGCAAATATAAAAGCAGCAAACATATAAATAGCCATCTCCTTGAAAACAATCATGCTTAAAAAAATGATAATTCTGTAACTAAACAAACTAAAGTTTGTCGAAAAGCAAAAAATAAACGCATAAAAGTAATAATAAATCAATAGCTTTGCAAATTTCAACGATCTAAAGTAAAAATTAAGATTTGAAATATAATTGTGGATGTTGTGGGTGGGGGCCCTCTCCTCATTAAACGATCGTTTCCTTGGGAGTGCTACGCCACCCGGCTGGTAAAGCCAATCATTTTTTGTAAGTTCATCCCTTTTTATTTTTATAGTATTATGTGGAAAAATATTTCAGGTATATCCTAAACGCATAAAATCGCCTGCGCGGAAAAGCCCGGCAATCCTATGCCCGGCGTATCATAAACATCTTGATAATGGACGTTCGAAATTTTCGCTTTAAAAAATACCAAAAGCTCGCACGTCTATTTCTTTGTTTATAACACGCCGGGAGTGCCGATGCCGGGGTGGTCACGCCGGTTTTGTGAATACTGCAGCATATTAAATAATATTTAAGCTTTTCATTTTATATTTTCCAAGGTTGTTTAGACTTTGACGGCTTTCAGCTACATTAACTACCACTCTGGTACAATCTTATAACAAATAATCATAATGTCAAAGTACTTTCGGTAAATAATAGAATTTTGGAATATAATAAAAAGTTTGCCTTTTTTATTAACAACACACCAATAAACTAAAATCATGATTTTGTGGCTAAACTAAAATACAAAAATTTAAAACGTTATTATAAAGGTTTAGGGTCAATGGAGCCGAGGGAACTTGGACCCAAAATAGAAATCGATAAAACCTATGTCTAAAGGAGCACTGTCACAAATCAAATTCCTATATCGCCCGAAACGGACTGCTCCTTTAATACCAAACCTACCTAACTCAAATTCGGGATTTGGAGTGCTCCACTACAAGGCTACAACATTTTTAAAATTCAGCTCGATTGGTTCAGTATTAAAGGAGCAGTCCGGGTTGGGCGATATAGGATTTTGATTTGTGACAGTGCTCCTCTAAGCCTAAGCGAAGCCTAAAAAAGATAAAATATTTTTCGATGGCTCCGATTTCCCTACTTGCGACTCTAAAGACCCCGTAACATTATAAAAAAGTCATGGACAACCTAACTGTAAGAAACATAAACAAAACTTTAAAATCAAGTTAAACTTTTGGATTATAATTTTTTTATTTTAAATTAATTTTGTGTGGTTAAAGACCACCAATATTTTCATATCAGATTAATTAGGAGGACAAACAAATAGAAATTATATTGGGTAGTTATATAACGATTTTTAAGTAATTTTAGGTCTATAATTTTAAACCTTTCAAAAAACAGCGTGTTTGAACAAAATATTAGTATTTATCGTAAAATTGCAATTTTTAACACAATAAAAACTGATTGTAAAGAAAAAAATGACTAACAAACTTTGTAAAATCCAATAAATAATTCTAAAAAAATCTGTGGGACATTATATACTTTTTATTTAAAAAAAGTAAATAAATAGGCCATGCAAGGCATATTTAAAAAAATAAATTATAAAAATCAAGAAAACAAAAAAATTAGTTTGTTTCTAAAAATGCAAATCAAGCAAATTCACAAGCAAAATACTTTTTAACTTACGTGCAAATATTACTTAATTTTTTTAAACAAATATTTTATAACCTGTAAAAAATTTAAGTTGCACTAAAAATTTAACTACTATTTTGATATACAATAATTAGATAACTGCACTCTAGTGATATGTTTCCAAAAAAATGGTAGAACTACGAAGTTATATCTATTTGTAACCGTAGCCTCTACAAAAGTTTTTAGCACCTATATATTTTATTGATAATCATTATTATAGTTTTACAATTGAAACAAAAATGTTTAAAAATATTTGTAGTAAAGCATAAAAGTTGAAATATTTTACAATAAAATAAAATACTAAAAGTTTAACAGAAGGAGTACAAAAAATTATCGTAATCTTTGTGTATACAGAAAAGTAAATACAAACCTGTGCACGGTCTGGAATTGCCCCCCCCCCCGCTTTATTGGAGGATTTCCCCCCGTTTTATTCCCCCCCGGCCAAAAAATAAAAAAGTACCCTAAAATTATGGCGCAATTTTTAACCTATAAGGACGCCATTATCGCGAATTTTTCGCAGTTTTTAGCATATTTTAATGCATTTTAAGCCATTTTAGACCTGTTTTTGTCTTATTTTAGCTTTTTTTGTCCATTTTTTCCTTTTCCCTTCTTTTTTCTCCTTTTTTCTCTTTTTTTCTTTCTTCCCAGCTTGCCCCCCCCCCCCGTTTTAAAAAAGTTGCCCCCCGTGCCCCTCACCCCGTTTTCGAATTGCCCCCCAATAAAACCCTGGGAGGCAGTGCACAGGTCTGTAAATAGAAAATTTGGGATCCTTCGACTGGGTTAGGTAGTTGTTCACTAAAATGAAAATGGTGTCATAATGATTACTACTATATCGAATCACAATAACTTAATAGTCACAAACCTAATTATAAGAGCCTGTTAACAAAAATTTTGCACCAAAAAAGTTATTCTTTCGATAAAAAAACCGGTCGATTTATACTATTTGTTAAAACGTTTATAGTTTCGTATAGTTTTACGTTTTGCTTAACTAAATAATATTATCAACCATATTGTTTCGCAAGCTAATATATTTTATAGCAACTGTAATTAGCATGATTTAATGCTTATTTAAACAGCAGCTAGGCTTTTTTGGATACGTTATTGTTAGAAAATTGTTGTATTTAATGAACAACTGCTCATCCAAAACCGAAGTTCTTCGAAAGTAAGAAAACATGAAAGTTAGGAGAGCTGTTAAGAGTTTATGAGGGTGCAATAACCCAGTCACCAGGGGCCAAAAAGGGTGGTGGCCCGATTGTCTTTGTCCTTGGAGAGAAAATATTCGTTAAAAATCTGGACGAAGTGCCCGTAGTCGATTTTGTCCAGCTTTTTTTTCTTGTCGTCCTGAATTTGATACATTGTAAAAAAATAGTTAAATAAAATTGTATACTTGAAAGTTTTTTGTCGTGATAATTATATTTATTTTTGTTTTTTTTTTCAACAGATTTTGTATTTAACTAACATACATTGACTTTTGTCGCGTGTTTTACTTGTACCATACCGCCTTATTTTGTGGTTTCTGTGGCGCACTTCGCAGTGCTTTGCTGCGGGTTTTATCGTCAGCATAACCACTGAGTATCATACATAATAAACTACTAGCATCGCCGTGGGTGCATTACAGAGTCTATGCAAGTTGGCAGTATGATACGAGTTAAACCTCGGGGATAACCATGCTGGAAAGCATCCAAGGTATAGATTTCCGCGCGTCTACTAACCCGCACTCGGAAATGGTGAACTGTTTGCGCGTTATTACTGAGAGATGCGCGGAAATTTTATCTGTGAATAAGTACACTGCCTTTCGTCACTGTTTTGGGTCAGACGAAAGCCAATGTAAGTTTTTAAATGTAACAAAATTCAGCTCATGGCTTCAATTTCTCAATAAAATTTGAAACATCAAGGATAGGATTAGAGAAATATTTCAAAAGCGATAACATAAAAGAGTAGATTTGTAAAAATTTAAGATTTTGCGTCAACAGGAATTGAAACTGGATCTGCTTCTTTAAAAATTATATCCGTTTTTTAAATAAAAATTTTAACAAGAATGGGTAAAACAGATAACACGCTCATTCTTGATTATGTTTTAATATAAAATAGTTTATCAGGGTTAAGTTTTACTGACAACTAAGTTCACAAAATAATTATTAACTTCTTGAAGTTTATAAATTCGGGTTGAAGAATAATACTTTTAAAATTAAACCCAAATATCCTGGTGCAAGTAATTTTTGAAAACAAATACTTTGACTCGCAATTGTATAAACGTAAGTCCAGTCCCACAGAGTAACTAAAAAAATTGAATTTCAAATCAAAATATTTTTGGGTGCTGATGTTTTTAAAATTTTCCTACAAATTTTAACCCAGTTAGTTTTCCGTTATAAATAGATGTAACCAGAACAAAGGTACTGGACACGGATGTCTCGGACGCGCAATAATACTTGAAACAAAAATACGGACACGATAGTGCTGACTGGGCAACAAATAAATTAAGTTCACCGCACAACTCCGTAAATATTAGTGAAAGTTTCTACCCTTCAATATCATGCTGCGGAGCTCTCGCTATTTAAAGCGGAGGAAGCGCCGGATTTCCGATATTTAAGCTAGAAATACATTGAAAGTTACTTTATCTGCATTTTTAAGACTATTTCTAGCGTATTAAATAAGTTAAAAAAAATAATTTGCAAAAAAATTTTGACAAAATAATAATATGGCATCACTCTTTAATTTTTTATGAAATTGGTACAAAAATAGAGCGAAGCTCCAGAGCTCCGGGAGTTTAATTATTTATGAAATTAGTACAAAAATAGAGCGAAGCTCCGGAGCTCCGGGGTTTATTTATTTATGAACTTAGTACAAAAAAGACCGAAGCTCCGGAGCACCGGGGATTTAATTATTTATGAAATTAGTACGAAAATAGAGCGAAGCTCCGGAGCTCCGGGGGTTTAATTATTTATGAAATTAGTACAAAAATAGAGCGAAGCTCCGCAGCTCCGGGGTTTTAATTATTTATGAAATTAGTACAAAAATAGAGCGAAGCTCCGGAGCTCCGGGGGTTTGATTATTTAAGAAATTATTAAAAAAATAGAGCGAAGCTCTGGAGCTCCAAGTGTTTAATTATTTATGAAATTAGTACAAAAATAGAGCGAAGCTCCGGAGCTCCGGGGTTTATTTATTTATGAAGTTAGTACAAAAAAGAGCGAAGCTCCGGAGCACCGGGGATTTAATTATTTATGAAATTAGTACGAAAATAGAGCGAAGCTCCGGAGCTCCGGGGGTTTAATTATTTATGAAATTAGTACAAAAATAGAGCGAAGCTCCGCAGCTCCGGGGTTTTAGTTATTTATGAAATTAGTACAAAAATAGAGCGAAGCTCCGGAGCTCCGGGGGTTTGATTATTTAAGAAATTAGTAAAAAAATAGAGCGAAGCTCTGGAGCTCCGAGTGTTTAATTATTTATGAAATTAGTACAAAAATAGAGCGAAGCTCCGGAGCTCCGGGGGTTTAATTATTTATGAAATTTGTACAAAAATAGAACGGAGCTCATCAGTTCCTAAAAGCGGAGCTCCGCTCCGTAATTTCGGAGCTCGGAGCTGCGGAGCACATCACTAGCAAATACTGATGGACGCGAAGATACGAGAGTATAGTGAGCAAGACACGCTGCCCTCTTAGTTGGAGATGATTTACAACTTTTTGCTCAGTGCGACCTCATTTGACAAACCATGTTTTCAATGTTTGTCTAAATTCTCATTCGTAGGACTTCCGCAAAAAAAGTTTACGGAGGTATGTGAATGATAAGTGTCAAAAAAGAGTAGTTATTTTAAGTATGAGCCTTATAATAATAATTAGAAAAAAATGAATAGCGATATTTATATATAACTTCTTTATTACGGGTGTCGGCTGTCGCTTTCTTCGAGCCTTATTCGCCTCCTTTTGCTCAAGCACATTTTACCCGGTATAGAAAGCTCTTCCTAAAAGACCAGGTACCTTCCTCCGAAAGACTGGTGGGAGCTATGAGGCAGGTAAAAAACTACCTCGGAAGCCGATAGGAGGCAGATGGCCCTGTATTCCATGTTAAAGCAGATACAGGTTAGGAGACAGGTAGAAGGCGGGTATACTGCCTCAGAGGCAGGTAGGAGGCAGGTAAATTTAGAATGGAAGGAAGCAATAGGCATGTCGGAACCAGGTATGAGGCAGGAAATTTTGCGATACAGGCATGTACATTAGGAGGCTGCTAAAAATTTGGTTTCCCAATTAAGGCACCCGTTCTTACCGGATTATGATTGTTTAATGTGTAATAGGTTATTTTATTTAGTTTTCAAATAGATCGCCAAAACAATAACTTTGAATTATTTGAATAGACTCTGGACTTTGAATATTATGACTAATGTAATAGTTATACAAACAAAATTGACCATACGAACTTTCGCTTCAAGTTGCCATTTCGCCGGTTTTTTTTGTTGTTTTTTGAAAGCTTCAACGTACACACATTTAGTTTTTTATCATAGAATTACAAAAAATGTATTTTTTAAATTCAAAATCACTTTTGTAGAATAAAAATGCGTTTTAGCGACTTAGAGTTGACAAATCAGCTGCGGTTATTTAATAATTTTATAGATTTATGGGAACGTAATTAATTCTTAGCACAGTATCGTCATGTCCCGTAAACTTGTATCCACTGTCCCGGGTGTGTCCATAATACCTTTATCTCCGTTTTGTCCAGTACTCTTGTGTCACAGAGTCGTGTCAGCCATAAAAGTCAATCACAAGAAAATTGTTATATTCTTATTAGGACAGTAACAAGTATCAAGGAATAAATTGAAAGTAGAATCAAAAAAATATAATGAAGGAAAAATGAGACAGTTAGAACAAACTGCTTAAAAAAAAGTTCCCATTTAAATGGGATCCCATTTAAATGGGAACTTTTTTTCGAGCAGTTTGTTCTGAGTGTCTCATTTCTCCCTTATTATATGTTTTTGGTAGTATTAGGGTCTAAATAAATATGTTAGGCTTTGTGTAGGTTATTATTACGTACGTTGATTTATTTACATTCATACAGAATCAATACATTAAAATAAATTGATTTGAAAGTGTTTTAAAGCATATAATTACCCTTGATTTTAAAACTTACAAAAGCGAATTTGTCAAAGGCTGTCTCTGCATCTTTCGAGCTCATTCCGTAAATTTGCATGACTTCTGAATATTCTTTTTTGTCAATGAATTTATCACCTTAAACCAAACAAGTCAAAATTAATTCAACCAGAATTGACTGCGGGTTGTTTCATTGAGAAAAACAAAATCCATTCATTGCAAAAAATATTTACCGCAGTTCAGTTCTTGATAATCAATAACTTAAATCAGTATGTTGGCTATTTATAATTAGATAAAATAGTTTAATTTTTATGTAGGCCTCCTAGCTACGTCTATTAATGTTATACAGTCACTTTTAGTAAAAGAGTTTTGCATTGTCGGCTATTCTAAAATCTTATAGCTAAAATTTTGCTCCTATTCAAATAATAGGCACCTTGCACTGAAACGGAGTTTATACATGAAGTATCCAATATACATAAGTGTCACCATAATGGATAATTACCGTACTCCTACTTATCTTTTCGTAGTATGCAGAACAACCGATAGAAAGCGCGCGAAATTACCGTATCTCCTACTTATCTTTTCGTAGTATGCAGATCAACCCTCAAAAGCGCGCGAAATTTCGATCGTATTATCTGCATACTACGAAAAGATAAGTAGGAGTACGGTAATTATCCATTATGGTGACAACTATGTATATTGCATACTTCATGTATAAACTCAGTTTCAGTGCAAGGTGCCTATAGGCTTTTTTCATACCAAAATTATAGGTGTAAAACTGCCAAATTCGGTCTTTTATTTGTAAATGTGGATGACTTAATTATGGGTTAATTTTTGAAAAAAAAAGAGTCATTTTGAAAAAATCAAAAAAGTTCATTAGTTTAAATGAGTGTATAAATTCAGTGCAATGTGTCTTTTGCTTATGTGTTTGTTTTTGCTCAATGTGCCCTGTCTCATACAAAATAAAAATACAATATTATTATATGATATGTACCTGACGAATCCAAAAGGAAGAACATGTATTTTATATATTCCCATTGCCAGATGTGCATGTGCTTGGGATCGTAGCTTTTCCAGAACTTGTCCCACTCTTCGATGGTAATGGATGTATCCTCTGGAACCTGCTAAAACAGAATAATTACACTTATTAAAATTGTAATTATAAATAATATGACTTGAACAATTCAATAATCAAATCTTATTAATATTATTATTATTCTTTTACCATTTTTATAATAATAAAAAGAGTAAAAAAGTTTTTTTTATATTTCAGCTAAAATGTACAACACGTTCCAGGTAAATTAAATTCAGATTACCCAATTTAAGATAAAGGATAGTGTTATAAACTTTTGCATTTTAATTCACTCTTTGCTCCGATATTAATCTTGAATATCATATGGGAACATTGAAATTTTTATTGTAATAATTAAAAAAAACAATTTTGCATAATATTATCAATGCTATGTACAATCAAACTCTAAAACAATAATTAATTGATTTTATTATGTCACTTTCCTGGACACTATAACCTATACTGTCTGTAATATTACGAATAAAACGAGAGCAAGAATGCATTATGCATTCTACTTTAGTTTTACCGTAACGTAAAGTTTCGAGAAAAATTTGAAAAATATTATAAAAATGTGAAGGATTATAAGAACTAAAGGCAAACCAAACGTAGCTGCAACAGTGTGTTTATGTGTTCATTAAACAACTATTTTCTTTTTTTGTGTCACAAAATAACAGTTATTTATAAACTATCATCTGAAGTTCATTTCTTACTTCAAATCTTTCATTTTCTGAATTCTGATTGGCTGATATGAGTGACATCAGATTCTCATGATTTGAGTGGTTACTTAATGGGGGCATTTTTCAGTCCAAGAACAACTGTTTCAGCCACGTTGGGTTTACCTTTAGTAAAATTTTTAAAATTGGCAAAAAAATATGTAAAAAAAACTGGCTCATATCTTTACTCTAAGGAAAAACGGTTTAAATTTTAACCGAATTGTTTTCTATTCCAACATCATATGAGCATTATTCCCGAGACGGGTCCGCTTCGTTTCAGTCCAGCTTCGTTTAAGTCCCGGAAAAAAATCGCCGTGGGCTTCGTTTCAGTCCCGTTTCATTTCAGTCTCGCTTCGTTTCAGTCCTGGTGAAAAATGCGTTCATAAACTAGTTCCTGCTACGTTGCTTTGTTTCAGTTCCGCTTCGTTTCATTCCTGGCAAAAACGGTGCGAGCTTTATTTCAGTCCCACTACATTTCAGTCCTGACGAAAAATCCGATCAAAATCTAGTGACACTGCGCAAGTAATTTTGCTGCAATATTTATATTTATATAAAGACCTTTGTACTACAATTATATAAGCTTATTTGATTTATTTTGCATTTATTTAAGAATTTTAGGATTTTTTATTTATTTAAACTATTTTTAGTTTTTTGCCCGTTTAGTTTATTGTAATTAAAGGAGCCCTGTCACAACTCAAATTTCTATAAAGCCTCTTTTAATACAAAACCTTAATCTTAATCTACCTCAAATTAAATATTTTGGTTTTTTCAGCCAGACCAATTCTACAACATTTTTAAATTTTTATTTAATCGGTTCAGTAACAAAAGAGTTGTATGATCCGGGCGTTATAGTAATTTGATTTGTGGTATTACTCCTTTAAAAACCAAACAATAAATTCGGAAATACTTTTGTATTTTATTTTTTCGGAAAGTTTTATAATAATGTTAGGAAATTCCTTGATTTTATTTATGCAACATTTTTATTATAATCGCATCGAAATACACACAAGAAAACAATAAATTCAGAAACTATAATATAAAACATAAAACATTAATAAAAGATTTTTTTATTTAATTTGCTTTTATGCTTTTATACTTTTATAAACACATCGTGGTTAAACCGCATATCATTTCATTTAACATGTAAGTATAGCCGGAATCCAGCGCGGTAATTATTAAAAAACCGCACATGACCATTTAATTACAGTAAATATAGTGCTGGGTGCAGGATATACTTATATGATTAGCGGTTTAACTACGATGCGTCAATACTACCACTGCTCTATTTTAAATTTTAATCCTACCAGGATTTATTTCATAATACACTGCGTTTTTTTGCTAATATTGGAGGACTTTCACGAAACAAACTCCTATATCACTCAGAACGGACTTCTTCTTTTTATAAAAAATGTCTAATT
Organism: Microlaimidae sp. YZB2_3; assembly: GCA_030248175.1. Classification (NCBI taxonomy): domain Eukaryota; kingdom Metazoa; phylum Nematoda; class Chromadorea; order Desmodorida; family Microlaimidae; species Microlaimidae sp. YZB2_3. The sequence goes on along the minus strand of JASAMX010010240.1, from coordinate 30,692 downwards.
TGATTTTTATATTTTGGCTTTTTGATACCAAGTCTACAACATTTCCAAGCTTCAGCCTGAACGGCTGAGTATTAAAGTAAAGTTTTATACACATTCGGGCGATTTGGAATTTTGATTCGTGAAAGTACTCATTTAACTTATTTTTTTAATTTATAACTTACAGTCTGTCTGTGGTGAGTATTAAGCCTGTTTCATACTTCGTCCAAAGTGCCCAAAGGACAAAACAAAAACTCTAATTTTAGGTGTTTTAAAGGCGTTTTCATTGATTTAAAAGCGTAAAAAATGCTGCCAGATTGCTCAAAATCGAACTCTTTGTTTCTGTCCCTTGGACACTTTGCACGATGTCCTGGGCTTTAGTGACTTCCCCGGAGCTCCGTAGCTCCGTCTTTTTTTATGAATAATTGAAAAGTAATTCCATAGATTATTTTTCGAAAATCTTTTTGTAAATTATTTTTTTAAACAATAAAAAGATCATAAAAAAGCAAATAGAATATTTTTTAAACATAATTGAAGCTATTATACATAAGTTTGAAATCCCTCATTTAATGAAACCAAAAATAACAGCTGGCTGTGCCTGCTGAACTTTAGGCGAGTAAATCGATTTTTTTTATTATGCAAATATTTTACACAAAAAAAGCTGCACGCAGGAATATGATACAAGGTGATGAACGTATTTTCCGCTAGGACTGAAACGAAGCGGGACTCAAACGAAGTGGGACTGAAACGAAGCGGGACTGAAACGAAACGGGACTGAAACGAAGCGGGACTGAAACGAAACGGGACTGAAAAGTAGCAGATTCTTCCGAGTCTTTACGAAACAATAAAATTACCGAAACAATAAACCATAAAAAACGGGTTGTTAATGAGAAAGTACATAACATAAATATAATCAACATGTAAAAAAATCAAATACAAAGAAACGCACCGCGACCATATCTATTCCTTTGGTGGCTTGGAGCAGGCCTCTCCACACGGCTCCCATAGCATCGCTCACAATTTTGTATTCGTTACTGTTCTCTCCTCTAAGGTCTTTTACTTTCTTCAATAATCACAGAGAATAATATTTGAATGTAAAACTATTCAGAAATATTTTATTATATTAAGTTATTTATTATGCTCTCTTTTATTACCAGAAAAATAACTAACCGTTTTTCGTAGATTTCGTGGTATTTAATTTTTAGCTAAAACTTAAAATCTAAAAGAAAATCCAATTTATATATTGCCGAAAACTTTTTTAATATTGATTGGTTAAAAATTTGCCTTAGAGGTCTTGATTCGAAGATATTTAGCATCAATTTTAAAAAAGAGATTTTTTTTATTAAAGGAGCAGTAGGAGTAGTAGTACGTTCTGGGTTATAAAAATTATAATAGTTTAAGTTGTGCTACACAGTAATTTGTGTATTTAAAATTTTAAGAAAAATAAAAGTTTAGCGACTTCAAAGCACAAATTACAATTGAAAAATAATAATTTACCTGAAACAACAGCTCAAAATCGTTCCAATCAATAGCTTTGTTTCTGTTAATATCTGCAAACAAGCAAAATGAATTATATTAGAAGCCGTCTTACTTGTCTATACAGGAAATACCATAAATAATTGTTATCGTTATATTTTATTTTTAACATTTTTTAGTTAATTTTCATTAAAAGATGTTGTTTTATTTTGATGCTAATAGAAATTTTAATTACTGTCGCAGACCGAGTTGTAAGTAGTATTCTATAGAATTAACAATGTAAAACTACCTTCCTATAGAATTCCTACCTTCTCGGCACTCATTACATTTTTGTTATTCAGAAGGCCGGTCATCCTGGAAAAATTCCGCAACGAAAACGCTCGATTAAATAAAAAGTTTCCATACTTTTAGTTTTTTGACTAAAAAATGGGGTTCGTAGCTTGTATTTTTGAGGACGTCAGAGCCTTTTTTATAGCACAAGAAACTTCTATATTTAAGGCGCCATACATTTTACTTGCAACTCCTATCAGATTTACATATGTTTAACTCGGTAAAGTATAAAATCACATATATAAATGGAGTTGAAGATGTGAAAATAAGTGAACGTATAATAATTAAAGCACTGTCTTAAGTTTTGTTTTTTATGAACTATATGTTATTGTCCTCAAGAATGCATAGCACAAAAGAATGTCCAACCGTGTGTTAAAAAGTTGTTTAATTAGATGCTAAGCAATCCACAGTTTGTAAACTTTTATCATATAAAAAAACTGCGGCCTAAAATTCTGGAATAAGGTTTTAGAACCTAATGTTATCTAACATTTATCGTTTTTTGTTGAATCGGACGTATACACTATTCTACATGATAAAACGAATTAATTCAAATAATTTGAATTATTTAAACAGTTAAATGTTGAAAGATTTTATTTAGAAATTTTGCGTTGACAATTTCTGTCTGGAAATGCGCCGTTAACATGTAAAATTACCTACAGTATTCGGTATCTGGAAACGATCATGTAGATTATTTAACAAAGTGTGAAATATTCTCTAGATCGTACTAGATATTTTCACATGATGAAAAATCTACACTGTAGATTGCTTAACATAATATTAGAACAACTGTTTAACACACAATCGGACATTCTCTTTCTTTTATGCATTCTTGCTATCACTGAATTTTTTAAAAAGAACCAATTATTAAACCGTATATTTGTCAAACTCTTCGTAAGCACGAAATAAATATTAAAGAAACTTGCCGAAAAATGTGTAAAAAACTCGCTCCCATTTTTGCTTTAGGAATCGGTCGCCCATTGCTTTTGTACAAATTGAGCAGTATTGCTATTTATGTAGAAGATGGTTGAAATTGAAAACTAAAAACAAGTGTTTATGATGTGTTTCGTTAAAAAAGTTTGTTTGGATGTTTTTATGGATTTATGAACATATTAATAAACATATTAATGAACATATTAATATTAATAAACATGAGAAGTAGATATGTCTAACTTTATTTCTACCACGCTGATCATTTGCATTACTATAGAGGCTGGGCTCTTATTTTTTTAATGGGTGCAAAAGAGTTACCTACAATTAAGGCTGGTTCATACTTATGAAAAAACGTTCCTTGGATAAAGTCCAAAAGGCAAAAAGTCCTTCATCCAAAGGAAAAAGTTCAAAGGACGTTTCGGCTTGTTCAAAATGACGTTTTGGCTTTTCTAAAATTGTCATTGGGACTTTTCCAAAGGACACTTTGTCATAAGTATGCACCAGCCTTTAGAGAAGCCTACTATTAGAAGAAATTTGGTATTTTGGTTAAAGGCTTTATAAGTTTGTTAATACGGACTTGGTTTGAATTGAGTTAAGATAAGTGCCATTTTGTGGCTTAAGGTAAAGCTACATAGATACAGTGTATAAGTAAACTTTAAAAAAATATTTTTTGAATTATATGATATTAATTAAAAAAGTGTAGTTAATTTTTCTATCTTCAATTCACTTCTAGACTCATTTCATACATTTATTTAAGGGAAAAACTAAAAAAAAAAATTTTTATTCATAAGTCACCACATACTTATTTGTTTTTGCAATTTCAGTTTTTAAAAAAACTTAACTTAAAATATTTCATATAATGACGGATAAATGTTATAAGAAAATATAAACTATAAAATCTTTTCAGTTTTGAATTACTTACACTCAAAGAGGAAGATATAAAATAAAAACAAATAAAATTAAAAATTAAACAAATAATATACTGTTAAAACTGAAAAATCAAAATATCAGCGAAAGTAGTCAAAACAATAAACATTAAACTGCTTAGAAATACTGCTTTCGCAATCGCCTAGAAAAAAAACAAAAGGTACATAAAAGCTTAAAGTTTAGCTAAAAAAATTTATAGTTTTCGTTTTATTAGCGAGATAGTATATTTCAAAGAGAGCAGCAACAATCCGACATTTAAAGCTATAATATTTAAAAAAAGGAAAATTAGTTAGACATTGTCATTGGTACCACAAAATGAATTTATTATAATTAATGCTAAGTAATCTAAATACTGACAACAAATAAAAACAAAATTAGAACACACCGCACAACACAATACGCAATACATTTGTACTAAATTTTTTCCAGTACAATGAAGAAGTAAATTTGGAAGGAAATGTAAAGTTTATTATTAATTTTTTAAAATTTTTAAACTATTATTCAGTTTATTTTATGGGTCATTATTCTAAGGTGTATTATAATTGCCATTTTATGTTTTTGTTAAAAAAATGTATCTCGTAAAAAATTTTTAAGTATTTTTGGCGTAAGTTTTTATCTCGCCCCCTTTTACATGCAAAATGTTCTTTAAGACCTTTCTGTACATTCGAATTTCCGTTGTTATTCTTCTACTTAAACTTTTAACAATTGGGGTTGGGGTTCAGATTAATTCTTACTATATTCTTTTGGCTAGTGAATCATTTTTGTTGTATTCGGATATAAGATACAAAACGCAGTTAATACAAAATATTTTCAGTAGTTAATTTAAAACTATATTATAATTTAGTTTTAAGTTTTTTATGATACCCTTTATTTTTTAAATATGTGCATGTAATCATTGTTCATTAACAAATATGACGACCGTATTTTGTAGTTATTTTATTTCATTTGATTTGTTACGAACATTAATCAAAATATGTATATTCATAAGAATGACACTAAAACGAGTTTAAAGTTCAGGCAGATAGAAGTAAAAGTCACTCCAATAGGCTGGCTAACACATGGTTGGAAACGCAAAAACGCATAAACAATATTAAAAAGCGTCTGGCTCTCTCCAAACTTTAATGACTTTTACTAGGCAGTAAGGAAAATGTTTTATCGTTTTGACAGTAGAATAAACCACATTAACTATTAACTAAATATTTCTGAGATTTATCGTGTAAATACAAAACAATGTTGCATAAAAAAGTAAAAAAATGAAGTCTTCAAGAAAAAGGTGTTCTATAGTTTTTCGGCTACGGATTATGTCACCATTAATATAATGTCAAATTTCATGTAGGCTAAATATTAAAAAATTATTTAATTGCACTCAAAAATAGCGACTATTTTCTACTTTTAATTTTCGTTTTCGAATTTTCGAAAATTTCGAAATTTTCGAAATAATTTTCGAAAAAGCCAAGGGTTTTTCGTACAAGAAACGCAATATCTCAATAAATACTGCACCAATTTTAACAATCAATGTATGAAATTAAAGTAAAAAGGAGCCATTTTTGTTGAATGCATATTTTGTAACTTAAACTTTAATACCCATTGAGCAATCTTTCAACTATTAAATTATCGAAAAAACTATTTTTTGAGGCCATATCTCCTGAACCACCGGAGATATTTGTGGGCTATTAGGGGAAGGGGTAAGGTTTTCACAAAAACATCAAAATCGAAGACAAAAAGTTGTACCGCACCTTTAAGATATTTTAGTATTTTTTTAAATAATAAACAGAATTAGTAAGATGGACTAATTCGTTAATTCATTAAATTATGAAAATGTTTTTACTCTAGGTGTAGCCCTTATAATATTAGAATTCATTAGTCATTAGTAGGATAATTGAACATGCGGCTAGCCGCTTCAAACAAGGCAATCTCCTTAAATCGTGTAGACATGCGCACATAATTTTTAATAATACAAAAATTTATGAATTTGCGCCTTAAAATTTTTTAGCAATTCTTTGCGGCAAATAAAAAGTAAATTAAATTATAAGGATACAATAGGGATTAAAAAGGGATATCAATAATCTTTGTTTTCGGTTTAAAAAATGGTAAACGAAACATAAAATTACCAAAAGAAACTGATTGAAAATGATCGAAACAGCTATATCTGTTTTCTAAATAAAAAAAACATGTCAAGTTTTTTGATTGATCTGGTTTATTAGAAACTACTAAATAAACAAAACTCAATGCAATAAAAAAAGTGCAAAAAAAATATCAAGCAATAAAAAAATTCTAGTGAAAAAAGTGGCAATCATGACACCAGGAAATTATTAAGTGCATAATTAAATCGATTAAGTTTGTTTTTTTAATATTTTAAATAGGTATTTTTAATAAATAAATACCAAAGATAAAATCAATAATCATAAAGTTAGTAATAATTATAGCCCTATTATATGGGCAAAAGAATAGAAAAAAGTGTCAATACGCAAAAGAAAAAACTAAACGATTCCATCAAGTCGGTCGCTCTTTCAGCTCGGACAAAAGATTTTAGAAATTCGTTACGAGGATTAGCACGTTGCCGTCGTCGGGTTAGAGGTATAAGCTAAGTTAAGTGTCCACCGCAAGCTTTTCTATTTGCTTTGAGATATATAAACAGTTTACAGAGACTCACCAGGAACGGTGGGGGAATATACTGGAAAGTATACCGTGCTGTAAGTTATATCTGTGTTACCACTTCGACGCCGAAAACGCAATTGAGGTAGAAATATACCAGTGAATCGAGATACTAGATTATCATAACAAAAATGAATGAAAGGAATCACTATTAAAAGTTTGTTTTCAAGTATATACATTGGATTTAACTATAGCGAAAATTCTTTTGGGATTTATTTCTTGAACGGAAAAATAAAATCATAGCTTGAATGAAATAATATTATTACAAACTCTAAACTGTTAGCCGCAATGAATTTTAAATGAAGAAATTTACATCAATTTCTTATAATGATTATTTGGTCATTTATTATTATAGGTAAAATTGTCGTATGCGACTTTCGCCTTTTTGTATACGCCAATAATCGCTTAGAACAGCTTTTTGTCTGAAAAATCGACTAATCAACACAATGGAAGCAGAATCTTGACTCAGCAGTATTAAACTTATCTTCCGACGGTAAAACCGAAAAACGTTTCGATTCTTACAGTATCACTCGCGCGCGAGGACCAAAGGTCGGAAAGCGATTAAAATGGTTTAACCGTTAAATCGTTGGGTGAATTTAATATACGGGTAGTAGGCAAAAAATAAACCACGCCTACGTTTGCAACTACGAGTATTATATCTATAGGGTTCTCCGAAATTTCGTCTTCTACATCTCGTCTTTCAACATCTCGTCTTCTACATCTCGTCTTCGGAAAACTCGTCTTTTAAACATCTCGTCTTCGGAAAACTCGTCTTTTGGATGTGATTTTTTAAACGCACTTTTCAAAACACAAGTTTCTCTTATTTTTTGACTGAAACAATGCATTGAAAACTTTTTTTTACCTAAGCCTAAGCAAAAGCCAAAAATCAAGCAAAATTTTTATCATGATAAACTTTTATTAAATGATTTATTAAAAAAACTGAGAACCTAAGCCTAAACAAAACCTAAAAATCAAGCAAAACTTTATCATGGTAAATTTGTATTTAATGATGCTTTTTGAACTAAAGAGTAAAAACCTTATTTTTTTCCTAAGCCCAAGCAAAACCCAAAAATCAAAGAAAATTTTATCATTGGCGTCGAAACTCGCATTTTTGTTCCGAAGACGAGATGTTTAAAAGACGAGATGTTGAAAGACGAGATGTAGAAGACGAAATTTCCGGACACCATCTATAGTGATGTGTTTCAAGCAGGACCTGCACAATTCGCTCCCTACAATTCGCTCCCTGGACAATTGGCTGCCCTCCCAATTCGCTTCCGGCATTTTTTACAAACGCAATTTTTATTACACATACTTTATTAAGGAGAATTCGTTCCAGGGACAATTTACTCCCTGGACAGTTCGCTCCCTAGACATATCAAAAATATATAATATACCGAAAAATGTGCAACTCCTATATAAAAAAGTACAGAAAAGGTGGCCTTTATAATGAGCCTCTCCATTTAAATGACACTCTCCACTATAATGGCATAGTAGCCATTTTAATTCGGCGAGTTAAAATGGAGAGGAAGCTATTATAATAGCCATTTATTGACTTAATTTCACTTCATATATACTCACAAGTGTAATACTGTCCGGGCCGCACGAGTTTCCTCGTGTTGGTTTAATACTGTCCAACACGCAGAAACTCGTGCGGCCCGGACAGTATTAGACTTGTGAGTATATATGAAGTGAAATTAAGTCAATAAATGGCTATTATAATAGCTTCCACTCCATTTTAACTCGCCGAATTAAAATGTCTACTATGCCATTATAGTGGAGAGTGTCATTTAAATGGAGAGGCTCATTATAAAGGCCACCTTTTCTGTACTTTTTTATATAGGAGTTGCACATTTTTCGGTATATTATATATTTTTGGACATATCACTCTCTTTACAATTCAATCGTTCCTTGGGAATATGAATTTATAAAATAATCGTAGGTGGCCCGATTTACTCTCGTTATTTCTTATAAACTTAATTTTCAAAGAGCATTTTTTGGGACGAAAATAAGTTTTTTTTTTTGGAAAAAAAGTGGCTGTCAGAAATTATATTTATTTATACATTACAATTCCATGATATCTCGCGGGCAGAATTTTTAATAAAAAGTTTTGGTCCACTTCGGCAATACTTAGAAAAAATAATTGTATATTAAAGTATTAACAAATTTACGCAATGGTCAAAAAATTATTAAAATGTTTTACATTAACAATTTGGTGCAAATAAGGTTGTTTTTTAGGAAGCGGTCCCCAATATAACAAATATAACACAGTTCCTATGGACAAATATTATTATGGTGTCTGGAAGAAAAACCTTCTACAAAAAATCTTCGGAAAAAATGTGTTTTTTTAAAACTATTCCCCATTTTTAAAAAAAAATTAGGCTTTTTTTAAAATTTTTTTATGTTTTTAATTAATTTTAAGGCTTCGTTAAGGCTTAGGGAAAACAAAGTTTTATTTTGTTATGAATTTAAAAGTGCTTCTGAAGTTATTTTTTCCGAAGATAATATGCAGAATGTATTTCTTCCTAGCGCCACTATGATAAAACTTTTGAACAAACAAAGGGTTTTTTGTTTTCAATTAATGTAACACTAATTTTTTTAGCGTGATGGTAAGGAGACACATCAATCGATATCAAATAAAAACAAAGCAAAACACATCCAAATATAGTTTCTAAACATTAATTTTGGTATATGGTTGTTTAATGTATGGTGTTTTTCACAAATTTCCCAACAACAGAAAATTTAAAATTGATATGAAGGTTATATAAAAAAGCGAAATGTTTTTTATACACGTATTTTCCTTTTTTAAAAAACAAAATTTTGGTTTCTAAATGGTAATACCAGAATTACAACAACAAAACACAACAAAATGTAAAACCGCTAGTAAACAATATTTGTTTAAAATGACAGCATTCATTTAATATTTTTCGGAATCGAAAATGAAAAATTAAACCCAAATTTAGAATTTAAACCAAATTTTAAACCAGAAATGCATTGCTAGAAAGCAAATTGTCGCCAAAAAATATAGCTTTATAAAAATTACGCTTATAAAAAACCTTGTGAACTAGGAATAAAGAGCAAACAAATACAAACGCGAGAACATGAGTTGTGCAGGGAGTGAACTGTCCAAGAGAGCGAGTTGTGCAGGGAGCGAATTATCCAAGGAGGGAATTGTCCGCAATAAACTGTTTTGTAAGAATTGTGTTTATAAAGAATTCCGGGAGCGAATTGGGCAGGGAGCGAACTGTCCAGGGAGCGAATTGTCCAGGGAGTGAATTGTTCCGGGAGTAAATTGTCCCGGGAGCGAATTTTAGGGGGAGATTTGTTTCAACCTACGTACCCTTTTTAAAATATTATGCTCTGAAGATCTGACCAATTAAAGTGTGAAAAACGCCGAATTCCAACTTTTAATTTAATAATCTTCACCCATTTATCTAAGAAAAATTGTTTTATGAATTTCAGTTCGCAATTATTTTTAATGTTTTAAACATGGTTTAAACAAAATATTGGTTGACAAAAAATAAAACGTAAAATATCAAATTTTCAAAATTAATATTTGGAAAATTTTTAATCATTCAATATATTAGCATGAGAATAAACTTTAAATCCGAAGATCCAGTTACTCCCGTAATTTATGGGAACATTACTATTACTAAAGTAAATGTTTGAAAAGTATTGGTTAGATAATTTCCGCCATCTTCACAAGTTCGTTTGGCGAATTTATTATTATAAGTCTGTAATGTCAGTGACATATTATTATTCTTAATTTGCTTATGAATGTCGAGTTAAAAATTTTCGAAAAAAAACTACATACGTAAGAACCAATTTTAAAAAAAACTAACAATTTAATTGCAGCCTAGGTCGGTATGTTTAAAATCTGGTATGATTTCGAGGAAGTTGGGTAGATTTACGCCACTTAAACCCTGGCAGAATTTTCTCAACACACCGCCACCAACCGCGGTGAAAATATTGGTAAACAGAAAGTGCTGAAGGAGCTAAAGCATTGCGCAGCTAATACAAGTGAATAGTAAAAATGAGCGCAGGTTAAACAGTTCGCTTAAAATTAAGAAGCCATTCTCCTCCACTAGCGATATACTGCACATTGAGTTACACCAGGAAGGACCAGGTATGATTGTGGCACTTTTTCATGTCCTCAATATTACATTCGCGCAGGTTGTTTATTTAACGTTTACAAAACAAGCCACATTCGATCGTTTTAATATACACTGTAACTTGTTTTATAGTATAGAATGAACGTTGAGTTAGCAGATTTAATCAAAGGCAACTGATTTATGTGAAAACTCACCCTTTTTGCTTCCAGCAAGCAGGAACAACAAGTTTCATCAAATTTGGGGTATAACTGACTTAAAGTACTATTTAGTCAATAAGTGTCGTGTTCTATGGAGAATCACGACGGTAAATTCAATGTACACAAAGGTTTCGAGAAGAATTGAAAATAATTTGTATAAGACCGGAAAAAGTGAGGAAGAAAAAAATATGCAGATCCAGCTATTGTTTTTGTTAGAAAAATTATTTCATATTTATGTTATTTTCGCGTATTATGATCGTGTTTTTTCGTTAATCAAGGTCATATACAAATTTTTTTAAGATCTTTTCGAGACCTTTGTGTACATTGAATTAATTGTCGTGATTCTTCATACATACAAAACGATGTTTGTATGATTTATACCTGTCTGTATACACTAATCGATTTTTGAAAAAGTAATTAATTTAATCACTTTTAGAAATGTAAAATTATTGGTTAGCGGCTAGAATAAGGTTATGTTGTATTATGTATATCAGTTAACCTCAAGCAAAAAATTTTACTTTATAAAAATTTGATTTTTCCTTTCCTCTTTCACTGCAGTGCTCGTAACCATCCAGAGTAATCATGCAAAATTCCGCTGCGCTTTTGGCAATCTTTCTTATTCCGTGAAGCTGTATTTATTTCGCTATGACATTTGTTCGCTGCGCTATAAAATCAGTGGGTCCGCTTCGTTTCAGTCCCGCTTCGTTTTAGTCCTGCTTCGTTTCAGTCCCGCTTCGTTTGAGTCCCGCTTGGTTTCAGTCCTGGCGGAAAACGCGTTCATAAACTTGTTCCAGCTACTTTGCTTCGTTTCAGTCCCGAAAAAAAAATGCTGCGAGCTTCATTTCAGTCTTGCAGAAAAATCCGATCAAAATTTAGTGTCACATCGCAAGTCATATTGCCACAATATTTGGTTTTATACAAAGATCCTTGTACTACAATTTTCTAAGCTTATTTGATTCAGTTTGCATTGATTTAAGAATTTTAGGATTTTTTTATTTATTTAAGCTATTTTTAGTTTTTTGGCCCGTTTAGTTTACAGTCCTGGTCAGAAATAGAAGCCCATGGAAACGGAGACGGAAACGCGCGTCTCCAAAGCGTTTCCAGAAACGCGTGCGCGGACGCGTTTCTGGGAGACTGACTTGATAGAAATTCGTTTCCAATCTGCGCCCGCTTTGGATACAGAGACGGAAACCGAGACAGAGACGGAGTCTTCGGGAAACGCGTTTCCTGGAAACGCGCGTCTCCGAGAGACGAAGACAAACGTGTTCTGGAGCACCTGGTTAATTTTGACCGTGAGAAAATGAACTTTTCGCGAGGCACCTGCAAATATTCGCTTGTATTTTAACTGATGTTATTGCTCATCTAGCAAATGAAAAATAAAAATGCAACCATTACTTTTTAGATGACCATAAACATTATACGCATCAAAAGCATAAAATACAAATGTCTTAAGGTTCACGACACAAGGATTTGGACCTAAGTATAAATATATAAATTGTGCAAAATCTATAGAATAACGATTTTTGGAAATTAATCACCACAACGACATTGTACTGAATTTAGTGTTAAATCATTTTTTTCATCAACTAGTTATATATTACTTAAAGTTAGCATGTATTTTTTGTAAGTGTTACTTTCATTTATTGGATATTTTATTAGGTACTTAAAAACTTGTTTGTCAGAAAATTAATTTGTTACAGTAATAAAATAGAATACACGAAAAATTATAACCAAAAAGTTTTTAAAACAATAAAGTTTTTAAATTAAAACAATAAAATTGTTAAAAAAATTATAAAACAGTTTGTCACCAAATAATTTTTTAAAACAATTATAATTATTATAAATGGTTCAATATTTTTTTAATTTCGAATTTTTTTAGCTTTAAAGACATTTTTTTATCTATAGTAAAACCATAAATTTTTATGTTCAATTCAAAATTGATATGTTTTTGGATAATTCATAAAAATCTATAGCTTCAGTAGAACATCGAACAGAGGTAAATCCGGGGCCTTATTTGAAAGTCTTGATTTAGCAGAAAAAATTTCCCAACAATTGAAACCTACTCAAATAATCCTCCAAAGCGGTATTAGGTTTAACGCTCATATGTTGTTAAAAGCAGTCAAAGAATAGTATCTTTATTATTATTTTAATAGCTTTATTGTTATAAACACTTTTGACTTAGCATATTACAGCCTTAGTTTAAATATAAATTTTGTGATTTTAGCTAAAATTGATAAATTTTGTAACAATATTTTAAATTTATTGCTGAAAATTTAAACAAAAACAAATTTAGATTTTATGAAGGGTGAATCATTAAGCATAACTTTCTCATTGTAGTAAATTAATTGGGTGTCAATTATTTAAAAACCTGGCAAGATTCTGTTGCAGCAAAAGATTCTGATGCGGGAAAAGGACCGGTTGTTGCTGAAGACGACTTATTGTTAAAATGGTATTCAAAAAATCATCGGCAGAAAATATCACTGACAGCAACATCTTATATTTAACTTAGATTCACTAATTTACTTAAAATCAAGTTATAGGTTAGTGTTATGCAAAAGGTGCGGTACAGCGTCAAAATTTTTGTGTTTGGTTTTTTTTTTTTGACGGCATTTTGGGAAAATATTGTAACTTTATTGTAACTATTCTATTGCGCCCCAAAACTTTATAACTTTTTTGTCAAACTATTTGTAAAGGTTTAATCAAAAGATATGAACTTTCAAAATAAACACTATAACTTGTAGGGCATTCCGTTAGTGATGTTCCTAACCTCCAATATCTTGCTCCGGAGCTCCGGCCACACCGGTGAATGGAAATGGTACACCGGTGTGCCCGAACTGGCACATCGGTGTACTTGAACTGGCACACCAGTGGGCCGGAAATGGCCCATAATGTGCCTGAACTGGCCCACCGGTGTGCCAGTTTTGCGTTATGTTGGAACCAGCATAGTAGCAAAAGTTTGTACTGAGTGCTATATTCTTCTCTATATATTATGTATTCTTGATAATACATAACATCCGGGGATTAAGAAAAAATTATTATATTTTTTGCACAAAAAGACAAAATATTTTGCACAAAAAGACTGCACGCAGGAAAATGATACAAGTTGATGAATGTATTTTCCGCCAGGACTGAAACGAAGCGGGACTGAAACGAAGCGGCACTGAAACGAAGTGGGACTGAAACGAAGCAGGACTAAAACAAAGCGGGACTGAAACAAAGCGGGACTGAAACGAAGCGGGACTGAAACGAAACTCGCAGTGATTTTTTTCCGGGGCTCAAACGAAGCGGGACTGAAACAAAGCGGGATTGAAACAAAGCAGGACTGAAACGAAGCGGGACTGAAAAGTAGCAGATTCAAAATTAGTCCTTCTCTGCAACACCTGCACAGTGGAAGCGCTCGCATTCACGAAGTGCAACGTTTTTTTTATTATAAAAAAATTAAATACCTTTTTACACTCACGGAATAGAGTGTTTTAATTTAAACTTGTAGGAAAGCTGAGTAAAAGCTAAATGATAGAGCTTGTTTAATTTGTATGTAAATATAATTTTCCGAGTAATTGCTGCATGAAGTGTATTTCATTCAGTCAGATCATCACTAAACAATGATTTGTATTTGGTAATCATTTCTTAGGATCTTAATTCTGAAAAACAAATTTACCTTCAATTTCATTAAAAAAATCGATTATATCAACAAAAAAACAGAAGTGAGTTTTTAAAGTTATTAATATTATCTTTGTTATTTTTTGCAATGCGGCAACTTTTGATTCAGGTTACAAAGGAGGTTTTTAAGTTATTTACTCAAAAAGTCAGCAAACAAATAAAAACTATAAGAGTTTTCCTTGAATACACATAATATTTGTTTAAAACTTTGTAGTTTAATTGCTCTTATAATACACGAATTAAAAAAAACGTCAAACAAATACAAATCAAGTGTAGAACTCCAAATATTAAAATTCTAAGTTTTTTATGCACAAAAATATTTATTTTTCAACACACCAATACGTCTTTGATATCATTACTGCAAACAAAAATGCGTCAAAACACGTTAACACTAAAAATTGTTTATCGAAATTAATATCAGGCGTTTAAAAATAATCAAATTAAGCAGCAAAATTTCATATGCAAACTTTATCAAATTGTATAAAAAAAAATTTAAAAAATTACGTTAAATGGATGTACTATAGCACCACTGAAGTTTTGTTGTTCAGTTGTTGACTGATTAAAAATCAGGAATCGTTTGATAAACAATTAAAGCAGAGCCATTTACCATCACTTAAAATAAAAAGTTTTGTAATAACCGTAATTTTTTTTTCACTTCGTTGCATATTTGGACATTAAACAATTAATAAATTGTGACATTTTTTTTCTATAATGCCGCACCCGCAATTTGTTATCTTGCCAATTTTCTTAGTTTTTTTAATGTTAAAAAGCATAATTAACCTTTTTTATGATAAGATAAGGATAATATTTATTTTGCAATAAGCCGGAACCTACTAAAGCATTATTATGAAATGCACTTCTAATTAGTAAGCATCATGTTAGTATTGTTTAATAACAATACAACTCTAGCGCTCCTTTTTGTATTTGTGACACAACTGTGTCCCTTCAGCACTTGTTTAAGAAACTCAAAACACAAGCGTAAATAAAAAGCGATAATCTTTACCATCTCCTTGTCCGACCTATGTTATAAATATCACGCCAGAGTTTTTACTTTGAGTAGTAGGGTTTTGGGTTTGGTTTTGCGTTAGTCTTGTCGTCCGACGGTGTTTGGGGGTGGTGGGTTGTTTTGCTTATTTTTAATAGCTAGAGAGATAGTAGAAGAGTTTTGGTGTAGTGTTTGTTTTTGGTTTTTTTTTTTTTTTTTTTTTTTTGTTTTTGTATATTTTCATTTAATAGTAGAGTGTTTTTTTTTTTTTTTATTTTTTTTTTGTTTGTTTTTTGTTGAATGTATTTGGAGGAAAAATTATTAATTTATTCTTTTTTTTGGTTGTTTTTATTTTTTGGTTTTTTTTTTTTTTTATTTGCATGCGTTTAATATTGCGCATTTTTTCGTTATTTGGCCACTGAAAATTTACGTGAAAGAACCTTCCGTTTTTTGCTTTTTTTAAATATCATTGTACTACCGTATTTATAAATAATTTTTTTTGCTCGTTTGACTTTGTTTTGACGTTTTTTAAACCAAAAATAAAAATTGAACGAAAAATACGAGTTATTAAAACTTTTTTTTTTAAGGTTTTGACATAATTATTTAAAGTCTTGCTAATAACTGTTAAAGTTCGCAAACGGGAAAAATTAAGTTATATGTACCAAGAACAATACCTAAGGGTAAATTTGCAACCTTTCGAAATTTTTATTGTTCGTTTAAGCAATAGTTATGGCCAGTTTTTTGTAGGTGGCCGAAATAAATGGCACGCGCCTTAACTTCGGCCACTTTAAAAAAAAAGTTCAAACCTTCACTGATTTTTAAGTGTAACAGAAATATTCAAATTTTGAACTGGAATAACAAATATAGCTATTGTTTGATTTTTAGGCCAAATTTTGGTTTGATTAAAAATCCAGAAAAAACTTATTCAAAAAAATAAAAAAAGGTGGCCGAAATTAAGTCAGTTACTCTACAAGTTCAATTCTTTTATCGGCCAAATTTTTCGAAAAGTTTGTCTGTTTGAAATTTCCAGTGCCTATCTATTTTTGCTTGTACTTTGAGGGGTCACAAGTCTGGGTATATACACTAATGTTTGTACTGCGGTGCTTTTATGGCAATGTTGGGTGCTAGTGAAGATTTGCGAATGATTGAAAATGACCAGCTCTTCTCTTGGCGGGAGTGTGTGACACACGCGGTATGTATCCCTTCAGCACTTGCACTTGTGAAACTCAAAGTACAATCGTTAATAAAAGGCGATTATCTTTCCAATTTTCGTGCCCGTCCTATATATAGAACGTCAGAGTCTATTTTGGAGTTTACAGGTTGAATTCATGTATCTTCTAAATTTTTCAATAAATTTGTCTGTCCAAATTATTCAGCATCTGGGGCCTGTCTCATAAAAATGTCTGTAAATTCTTTTGCTACAAATGTCCGCCTACTTTTTGACAAAATACATTATAACGGTTTTTCAACTTCCAATTCAGTGGAATATCTCCCCTCAGTGAAGAAAATTGTTCTCCGCTTTTTGGTCCGTCTGTTCATTGATTTTTCCGTCTGGTATATTCTCTATCATCTAGTTTACAAAAAGTAGGCGGAGATTTTTAACCTGAGAATTTACAAATGTCTTATGAAATAGGTTTTTGATTATTTTGCCTATTTTTTAAGCGGTCGTCACATCTTTTATATTAAAATTTTAATGTTTTCGAAACGGTTACAGAGTTAAATAACATGATTTTAACTTTATATTGATAAAATCCGACAAAATAATAATATGAAAATCATTTGTAAAAAATTTCTCATAAAAATTTACTAAAACTCTTATTTTTTCATAATTTTTTAATAAAATAGTCCATAAAAACTTTTGAAAAATATTTTGCTAGACAATGAATGGCTAGAATTCAATTACTGGGCATTTCAAGCATTACACAAAGTATTTCAAGCAAGCATAAAAATATTCAGATTTTATGGACATCATTTGGAGGAATTTGTTTGCTTATTTGATTAATTTTACATGCTTTACGGACGCCAGCTAATGAAATATTTATTAATTAACAGGTTAATACGCTTAGAATAACAGTCGCAAAAAAGTTTTATTGTAAAAACAATTTTTTTTGTTCAAAAATTAAAGTCATTATTACAACGTGTGGATTTCCAAATTTGATTTTACAACGGAAATTTCTTTTTTCCGGCTTACAGCAGTAGCGGTGGGTTGGGTCCGCCTCCAACGCCAAAAATAAGGTTCCAAACACAATTTGTAAAGTTCCGAAATTGCTTCTGTCGATTTTGGATGACCGAAAAACATCAGACAAGGAAATAAAAAATTTAAGAAGTGCGCCGCAACGCGTACCAGTGGCGTGGCTGTGACTCCGAAGTTCAGATAAGGCTCCATAGCGAGAAAACAAAATATCCCGAATTGAAAGGTGCTGAACAAGTACATTGCAGCCATATGGCACCTGAAAAACCATTGGTATTTATTTATTTATTGGCACTAAGAGAAAGAAAATTAAATTAACAGTTGCCAGTTACTAATGGCTGCACTTGATTTAATGATAGTTGTACTGACACTGACACATAAGATGACCAATTAAAAATTGAGCGGTTATTGTTTTTTAATAAAAAAATTATATATATAAAAATTAAAAAATTAATTTTGCTAAAAATTCCGCCTTTTCAAAAAATATGCAAGGTCAGTTAATTGGAACCATTCAAAAATAAAATTATGGTCTTAAAAATATTAATTTGGCAAAAAAAATTTTTAAAATAAACTATTTAATTGCTTTAAATTCTTTTTGCCGCGTTTTTATCAGCCGATTTCAGTTAAGTCGCTCCTTAGCCTTAATAGTAGTATATTAAAAAAATTTTGTTTAAAACAATTTTTGTTAAAAACCGCCGAAACATTAGTCAATTTAAGAAAAGTCTTAAAAAAGCATTTTGTAGCTATATTTTTTGGTGTTTTCCCAGTATTAATTTAGTTTTCAAAAAATTGTTTTGAAAAAAAATTGGTAGTTAAAGTTAATCATTAAAATTCTAAACACGTAAGAACTTTTGAACTAATGATTCTCAAATTGTAGTAAAATTTGTGATTTGCGGCTATATTGTATGCTTTGCTTTTTGGGAATGTATGCAATTCGAAAAGTCAAAACCAGTAAGATGTTTTAAAGAGTAAGTAAAAGGAGCTGAAAATAGGAGATCTTAACCTTTATTGAAGATCAAATTTTTCCGAGGCGCTCATTGGCTGAAATTGACTCTATAGTGTCATATCATAACTGTGTGAAATTTTTTAACACTAAAGAACTTCCGTTCAAATTGAAGGGTTTTTACCATCGTAAAAATTTCGCCATATTTCAGAATTGAGCTTGTCATTTGTGTAGAAACATAAAAAATTCTACCAGTAAACAATAGAAGAAAAAAATTAAGTAAAAATCGTTGGCTGACGTGGCCATATCGGCTCAATCCAATTCGGCATGTCCTTAGGCAGATTCCCTTTTTTTTAACAACTCTGACCTGGAGTGATAAAGTTCCGAGGTTCCCAAATCTTCTCTCCCGGGTGTACGCGACAGACATTTTCCCACAGCAGCAGCCGCTATTTGAGCGATACCCAAGAATGCGGAGATACAATAAAGGACGAGGAGAGACCAGGCGGCCAAGGGGGTACTGGAAATCACCCAGGGGGCTTCGCAATTTCTCGCGATTTCGGATTCTCTGAAAATAATCAGATCTCAAATAAGTATTAGCCCTTTTTGTCTGCTCCTACGTTAAAGAGCGTGATTCCTTGGGTAAAAATATTAGTAGTCATCGCTTCAGAGAAAAATATGCAAATTTTTTCTAAATAGTTATATAGTTTTTAAGGGCCATATTGCTAAGCCTAAAAAACCTGGTTCCCACTTTCTCAAAGGTGGCAAATGTGCCAGTTTGGTCAAACCAAAAACTTTTTGGGTTTTTTAAAAAAATAGTCTAAATAAAAATAGCAATAGTATCGCATTAATTTTTTTGAGAAAAAATGCAAAAAAAAATTAAAATGAATTCTGAAACCAGAAATTAATTTTTGCCGTTTACATTCTTGAAAACAGATCCAATGTTAACACTTTGCGAGTCTTATTTGCTACTCAGAAGCATAGTGCATATAATAAATTTAGTTGAAGTTATATAGCCATATGTTGTTCTATTTTTCTTTGATAGTAAACTTTCTAGACAGAACAAAAAGCAGGCACTTAATTATATACTGAGCTCTGTCTTTTTATATCCACACCAGCAAGTTATTTATATCCCACGAGGAAGTAATCACCAGAACTGCCACATAAGCTTTATAAGGCGATTATGAAACGCGTTATAACAAATAGTATAAACAGCCTGTGATTTTAAGCTGAATAAATTGAAGCTGAAGATAAAAATATTATTAACTTATTATACATCACCGTTATCTCAATTTGTGCAAACAAATGTGAACTCAATGCTTGCCAGTATTTTAAGTTTATATTCTGGAAAACAGATCCACTGTTATTCATTCGCGAGTGTTATTGCTGCTCAGAAGCGCAGTACATATGGCGTTTGGCGTTTCAGTATATAACAGATGACAAACAGCACGTTTGGCGTTTTTTCATTGATTTTCTCTGGCGCGTTCTCTTTTCACGTTTCAGACCGCGCTTTTTAGCCTCAAAAATTGGAAAGGGCTAATACAAACTAAATTTTATAAAAATACATTAAACAAAGTTTATGTTCAAATCATTGTTATATAGCTAAATTTCAGTGGTTAACTGTTTTTAGAATTATGTTAAATTCGGTTATTCCTTAAACGATCAATTTTTTTTAGATACAACATGATTTGTTTTATTTAACAGAAATTAAAAATACCTTAACACCGCAGGGAGAGTCATCAAGTACAAAAGCGCACCTCCTGCATGAAGAATGCACAACAACAAAACGACATGACACAGATTGAAAGACTGTCGATAAAACTTTAAAAATACCAGTTCAATTAAAACGTCTAATTGCGTGCCCATATAGACAAATGGAAGTTGTATGCTAGCGAAAAGATACAATCCACACAAAACTCGGCAAGGTGTCGTATAGCCTGAAAATATTTTTTTAAAACAAATTTATAAAATATGTTTTAACATACACAGAAATGATTATCATTTTCATTATTTTTACACGGTAATGATAGTTTCTTGAATCTGTTTTTAAAAGTTTGCAGTAAGTGTGAGGCAGCGCCACGTATGTGACTAAAGGCTGGTTTATACTTATGACAAAACGTCCTTTGGACAAAGTCCAAAGGACGATTTTAGAAAAGCCAAAACGTCCTTTGGTGTCCGTTGGATTTTGTTCTTTGGACTTTGTTCAAAAGATAAAGTCTAAAGGACGTTTTTACGCTGTATTTTTCCTTTGGACAAACTCCAAAGGACGTTTTTACGCTGCATTTTTCCTTTGGACAAAGTCCAAAGGACTTTTGTCTTTTGGAATTTGTCCAAAGGACGTTTTGTTATAAGTATGAACCAGCCTTAAAAGGTAGAATGGAAGCAAGTAGGAATCATCGAGAATAATTTGGAAGCATGTAAAAAGCGAGGTGAGAATAGCCTAAACTGATTTGGAGGCAAGTATAGAAGGAATGTTGTGCTGCAAGTATAAAAGTATAAAACATAATAATTAAGAAAAAAATATGTGACTAAATATATTGTTCAGCGCTCACACACATCTAAAGCCACAACTAAGGCTAGCCCTAAATAGGGCACGTCCTAGTTTGGGCACTCGGATGTTTTAATCAGGGCTCTATTTTTAATAAATAGCTCCATTTAGGGCGTGTATTAGCCCTAATTAAGGCAATATAACTCTAATTAAGACCCTTAGAAAAAATTCACTTTATAAATTAATCACTTCACTTAATATTACTTCATAAATCATTAGTTTAATATAATTCAATAGTTAGTAATCATTAGTTCAATTTTTGCTGAGGATCCTAATTAGGCTAATAAAATCCATATGGCCCTAATTTAAGAAATTCAAATTACATACTCTAAGTGGGGCCATTTTTTCAGAAAAAAGTTCTAATTAGAAACTCACAGTGCCCTAATTAGGGCGTACCCTAGTCAAAGAAGTAAAAATATCTGAACAATATATAAAATCACATATTTTTCTGTTATTTACATGTTATGTATTTTTTGTGCTTCCTTCTTTTTTTAAAATAAAAATGTTACTAGGTAGGTGGAAAGCAGCTTATACTGACTCAACAACAGAAAAAGTTAGAGATGTTATAATCCACCAAAAAATTCGAAACTGTTAAAACCGCTCTAAAAGTTAAAAGAACCCGGGAATTTTTTTTTAATTTTTTTTAAAAGGGGGGAGTTCTAGTACCATAACATTAAAACTGAAGTTTGGAACATACCCCTTACCATTGTCCCTTTAAATTTTTAGAGGGCAGAAATTTTTGTTCGAATATACGGCAAAAGGCCCGTTCACACTTATGCACAATGCACGATGCAGAATGCACAATGCATTATTGGACTTGGAGCGGTGTTCCAAGTTTTGTACGAGTAGCAGCGCGCTTCGAAAATTTGTACGCACTTTTTTCGGAAAGTACGTACGTTGAGAACTCTTCTGCTTAAAAAACAAATCAAATAATGAATATTCTTGAACAAACCACTTCAAATTTTATTATACATAAAATTTAAAACATATTTTTGTGTTTAAAAAATTTATAACATAATTTTATGCAAAAATAAATAAAAAAGAGTGATTTTAGAACTATATTTAGGCTTTTTTTAGCTTTCTTGATTAATATTCAGGATTGTTTATTCCAAAATCGGTTAATTTGGGTTTTTTGTCAACTTGGACTTACAGCAACGCTGTTCTTTGTTAGGTTTCGTTTTTTAATAAAAAAAACAAGCATTTTAAACCGTAATTTAACAATAGGTTGACTAAAAACTCGTTTTAATGCATTATACATTGTGCGGAAGTGTGAACAGGTACTATAATGCATTGTGCATCGTGCATTGTGCATTATGCATCGTGCATTGTGCATTGTGCGTAAGTGTGAACGGGCCTAAAGTTCGAGAGGCTGTCATCCATGAAAAGCAAGAAGGTCCAGCTCGTTAAGTAACTTTAGCTATTCTAAATATAAATTTATTGCATTTTGTTTAAAAATACATACCTAAATTGTAAAACAATGTCGGCATTTTCAGAATTTGAGCAAAAGCGTGGCTGAATATGAAATTGGCGATGGTTGCCGATTTTTTTAATTCGCGGTACCATTTTATGCGAATCAACAGCAGAGAAATTATAATAACAGGAAATAATAGCAAAAATCCAAATACTAAGCCTGCGATTTCAACTTGATATGAATCAATCATAAACCCGTTAAAAGCCTAAAATAAAATAGTTGCTATAATATACAGATTAAAAATTAATGTAATCAATTCATCCGATAAATATAAAAATGTAGGCTTTGGCGATTACAAAACTACCGCTTCAATTTTTTCGACTTCATTTGCAAGTTTCCTATTTTACAATCTGCTTCATTATTATAAAGGATCGTAATTTTAGTTTACACAGATATAATATTTAATTAAAAAGCGAGGGAAAATGTTTTCCGTGCTCAAAAAATCTTGATGTTGGGAAATTGCCTATAATTTTTTTCTGAATAATAAAAGAAACACAGTGTGATACATCTTCAGTCGCGCTGTGAAAGGCACAATTCTGAGTTTTACGAGTTCAGTTTTGTTTGCAGAATTGACTTGCCTGATACTATAAAATGATACAGCTAAATTTTCCACATGCGAAAACTTATGTGAGAATATTGGACATTACACAAACAAACAAAACTGACCTCAAGATTTTTTATTAAACAGTTTTTTAACTTGCATGCAGGCCTTGCAACAGTTGAATCTTCAACACCAGTTTTTGCACTTTGGGTGTGTTATATAAAAATTATTATTGTTAATTTTTTAAAAAGTTATTAATTTTTGAAGTAATTGTTTTAACGTGGTTTATTAAATACTGCATCATGAAATAAAAATGCCAGTTGTTTTATGTTTGAAGACTTTTTTTGCTACTAGAGTTAAAATATGCGTCACACAATTTTGTAAACGTTTTTGAAGCCTTTAAAAATTGTGTTTAATTGTAAAAAATGGTTATATTGAAAAAAGTTACAAAACTACGTGAAAAAAATCTGGTTAAAATCAATAAGTATGTTTACTGTAGGGCTGGATCAAAGGTGTTTACTATTCCTCCGTTAGCCCCTCAGTTGGTAAATGTCAGAAAAAAACAAACGTGGCTTCATTTAAATATATTATGGTAACTATTTTAACAAGCAATATGGTGTGTACTTAGCAGTGTTAGTTAGTACAAAACGTTTTTTTTTGCAATTAAATTTTTAACAATCATGAATTAATAAAATTAAAACTGAGCAGCCGACAAAAACATTTTTGATTGGTACTCAAATAAGCAACTCTTTGCCAACTTTTTGTAGTAACTTTATAATTTTTTACAATCCTTAAAAATGAACAAATTTTAGACAGTTTTGGCAGTCCAATTGATAAGCTGCAGCTGTAGTAAAAAAGGTTGATTAATAATACACATAAACCCTAATTTTTTATTCGCATTTTCCTTAATAACACTCATAATTTTTGAAATAAAGTCGGATATGACCGATTTTACAAAAAAACCAACACCGTGGCTTTAGTCCGTAATACAAAAATAACGCATCTCAAATATAAATTCAATATTTTCGGAGAAAAAAAAACACACATTAGTTCTTGATATTTTAATAAAAACAGAAAATCCGCAAAAAGATTCTGGAACAAACATCATTTACCTAAACTAAAAACGATAATAAACTAGAAAAACGCTTGTAAAAACAACGTCCTCAGCACATTTTAATTGAAGAATTCAGAAGCAATAAAACTGTTTTTTTTTTCTTGGAGCAATAAATAAAACAATATTGAATGTGCACAGTAAATTAGTAAAGTAAAGTTTTTATTGCATGCAAAAATAACAAAATTGCGTCAAATCCTCTTTCGACCTATATGTAGAACACCAATATACGCGTAAAGTCGGAGGTGTTTCATTTTTCGAAATTCGGCGATTGGTCCATTCATTCGATTGAGCAATTTCAACGCGGTAAAATTGCGGGTTTAAAAGATGTAAAAAGAACTTATTTGTGTTTGTAAATGTTTTTTTATCAATTTCGTCGTCCGGTGTTTTGCGGATTGTAAAATAAATAATGTTATGACGAACTTCAAGTTTTTGAACGTATTAATATACACGTCCTGAGTTCATACTAATTTCCTATGAATGGTTAGTTTTGACTGAAAAAAACCACTAAAAATTGAATTAAAAAAATAATTTCACTGTATAAAGCCTTTTTATAGCAAAAACAGAAATACGGCATTTTAAAAGGTAACACAACGTCTTTTTTGAAGACTGGTATTTGAAAACAACTGAGATACAATTTTGCAGTAATATAGGTAATTCGAAAACTTGCTGACCTCGATGGCTTCAGGTATCAAATTTAACTAAACAAAACAACTCAAATTTTTTTGTGTTTTTGCTATAAAAAAGCTATAAATGAAAAATACAATCCACTTGTGCTGATTTTATTTGTTTTTAGGAATTTAATTACTCATTAGTCTAAATCGAATTGAGTATTTTGCTATCTTAGCTGTCTTTCTGCGATTTTCGATTAAAATTAAAATCCGTCGTTATTAAAAAATTTAATTTATTTATTCCTGTCTTAAATTAATGCTAATAAAAAATGATAAAATACAACAATTTTTATCAAATCATATTAAATATCGTGATAATGCATACATACAACATACTGATTATTTTGCTTATATAATTTACGTTATATAAAGATAAAATTGTCAAAATACATTAATAAAATAATAATAATAAAAAAATCGAAAATTATTTATCAAATTTTTAAAATATAAAGCGCAAGACTGACTAGCCTGATTCTTACAGTCTAAATAAATTTAAAATTCTATTGTTAAATTTTAATGGGATTTATTACGTAACAATTATAGAATGCATTTTTTAATCGCAACAATTGTCAAACACTCATAATTACTTTTATAAATTTATCCACAATCTTTTTTTAACTGAAAGTCATTTATGTAATTAGGTTGAAAATAGATGCATCTTAAATTTTTACTTGAAGAATGAGTAAATCAGAAAAATATGAACAAACCGAATTTTAAAAAAAAAGAGCTTTTATACCATTTTTAACAACTTCAAATAAACAACTACACAACCTTTAGACGCAAAATCTTGACGCGGAGAGTTTAAAAAAACTGAAATATTAAATTTTTTTACATACAATTACATTTTACGCACATAATTTTTTTTAACTTTCAAGAATACTAGATCTGTCCCTCTTGATTTTAACGGCATGATTGTAATTTTTTTCCTGCGCAATTTTTTTAAAAGGTTAAAACTTTTTATTAAACAATAAATACCGCGTTTTAAAAAAAATTAGAATTTCGGAAAATTGTTTTTACTACAAAAATATCCAACGGTTTTTAAGTTTTTAGTTTGTTTTGAAAACTAAATAAAATTTGGCACTGTAAAATGATAAATTTTTTGAATCTAGTTTTACTACGCAATTTAAAATAATAAACTGCCAGTTTCTTGTGCATACTGAGTGTTTTTAAAAACATTCGATCATGTAAAATTTTTAATTTTGTATCTTATATTCTATATTTTTATTTTATTGTTTATCGTAGTTTTATAATCGTATTTACTAAACATATTTAAATTTTTTGAAGATTCCATAATTATTAATTTCCTTTATAATTTTGCAGCATATTTTTGGATTTTATTTAGTGCTAATCAAGCCGATCAGGCCATTTCGATTTGATAAAAAAATATTGCAGAAACGGTTAAAAAAATTTCGAAGTACAAAATGTAGTAGACATTCAAATGTCTGTTGTTGTGTGTTGCTTAGAAAGTTTTTGGAATTGAATACCTAATTAAAATTTATGAAATATAAAAACTGTTAAAAGGGAACATTCGCAAACAAAAATACTACATCGCCTCGATACGAACTACGTTTATCACCAGTGTATTTATTTCAAAGTGATTTTTAGTACTTTTGCGACAAAGACTAAAAAAATTTTTAAATTTCAGTCCGATATCAGTATCAGAAGGTTAGTTTATTCCGGATAATATAGCAATCTAAATAGTGACAGCGCTTCTGTAAAATAACTTAAAACCAAAAAAAGATTAATAAATTTAGTACTAAAAATTATTTTTTGTCGTTGTTCTTCGTTCAGTTACGTATTGCTACCTCGCACCTGGGATCGACCCCCCTAAAAAGCCAGAGGGGTCCGGACTCCTTGAACCCCCCCTAAAAATTTTTGCCTTCCACTCGGGGGTGCACCTCCCCCCTAGCGGACCCGACCAACTACATCTATGGCTATGGGTACCCCGGACATCCCCCCTAAAATTTGGGGGTCCCAGTCATATATGTTTTTTTTTGGGGGGGGGGGGGGCCAGAGGGGTCCCGCCGCCCCCCCCCCCCCACAGAGCCAAAATTTCGGACTCCCCCTAGAAAAAATCCATGGGCCCCCCTCAAAGCTCGAGAGCGGTCCGGCTTGATTCCCCCTAGCGAAGCTGACCCCCCTTTACCGCTCCCGACCAATTTAAAACTATATTTTTTTATTTACTGTCAAAAACACGGTTCTTTAGTTAAAAACAATGTTTAAATAGACTGTTTAGTCCTAAATAGGCTGTTTTAGTATATAAAATCGAATATTAGACTTAAAAACGCTTAAATTATTAATTATTCATAAAAAACTTTGTTAAAAAATCGGACCCCCCTGCCCTGACCATAGGTGGGCGCTTCCCGGGTTTCTTGGGGGGGGGGGTGGTACTCGACCCCCGAAATTTGGGTGGGGGTGTCCCAAAAATTTTTTTGGGTGTATACCTCAAATACCCCAAATTTTGGCCTTCCACCCGGGGGTGGGTCCCCCTAGCGGACCTGACCAAAAACATCTAGGGTCTTACTCAGTACTAAAAACGCTCAAAATGTGGTATTTGAGGTATACCCCAAAAATTTTTTTGGGACACCTCCCTTTAAATTTCGATACGGGTGACGCGTATACGCCCCCCCTAAACTCTGGGAGGCTGCCCACCTGTGCTCACCTTGGAGTGAATATAATACTTGATGTTGAAAGTGCGCCCACCAATGCTTGGCAGTTGTTGTCAATGTCAGGTGCAACAAAATAACTTGAATTTATTTCAGTCAGCAGGCCGCCAGCGGAAAAAAGCTATACAATAAAATTTGCTTTTTATTTTTTTTAATTGTTTTGAGGTCGTATTTGTAACAATATTGGTAACATCAACCTCCCAAAACATTCGTTTTTTTTATACAAACTGCTCTGATAATTTACAACTGTCTTTGTCTTTGTGCAACTTATTCTTATTGAGAAAAATGGTAAAATGGACCACCACACGTACACCTCACTCACAAGTCACAAAAGTACAGCAAGTAAGGTCAATCGCGGGATTAACAACGTCTTCCTTTGATAGAGATTAATCAAATCATTTTTCAGAAACGTTGCATTGCACTTGCACACAATAACCAGAATCGTGTTGTTGTATTTGTAAATTTTAAGCTAGTTATTTATTTGATACATACCTATATTGAATAAATGTTTTTTTGTTGTTTTTTTTTTTGAAGTTATTGTTTTTTATTATTTTTTTGTATTGTATATTTGTTTATGTCTTTTTATACCTTAAAATACGTGGTTGTTGGGGCCATCATTTTATGGGGGTAAGATAGGTAAATTTTTTAACTTGTATTGCTTTCGAGATGTTATAGATTTCGTGATTTTTTGGTTACACGCAAAAAAAACGGTCGCAACGTAAATCCTACGCAATCGTTTTACTTACATATGTAAACGTTTTGATGAACAGTCCTGTACTTTTTGGCTCTCAGATTTCTTCCATATCACTTTGAGCATACGTGGGCAGCCTCTCGGATTTTTTTTGGAAGGGCGTATACCCAATTCGACCTCGAAATTTTTTTTTTTGGGGGGGGGCGCACGGGTGTACAGACCTGTGCACGGTCTGAAAATGCCCCCCCCCCGTTTTATTGGAGGATTTGCCCCCCCCCCCCCGTTTTATTGCCCCCCCCCCGCCAAAAAATGAAAAAGTACCCTAAAAATATGACGCCATTTTTGACCTATGATGACGCCATCATCGCGAATTTTTTGCAGTTTTTAGCCTATTTCAATGTATTTTAAGCCATTTTAGACCTATTTTTTACCTTATTTCCGCTTTTTTTGTCCCTTTTTTCTCTTTTCCCCTTCTTTTTTTCTATTTTTTTTCTACTTTTTTTCACTTATTTTACTTTCCCCCCTGCTCGCCCCCCCCCCGTTTCAAAAAAGTTGCCCCCCCGTGCCCCCCCGTTTTGGAATTGCCCCCCCCCCGTTTTAACCCCGGGGGGGCAGTGCACAGGTCTGGGTGTACATAGATTGGCAGGCGGAGAAGTTGGGGGGGGGTTATATTCCTTAAAAAATCTCGATCTTTGCCGTAACCCCTTAAATTTAAGGGGTTTGGGACACCCCCCTCCCTCCCCAAAAAAATCCGGTAGGCTGGCCACCTATGGTTGTGTCCCATCCATAGGTGGGCAGTCTCCCAAATTTTGGGGGGGGGTATACCTGACCCCCCAAATTTGAGAAGGGTGTTCTGAAAAATTTTTTTGGGGTATACCTCAAATCAGTGGCGTGTCCAGGATTTCATTTCAAGAGGGGCGGTCTGGGGGGGGGGCAATACTAACCCTGAAGAGGGTCTGGGGGCGGCAGCCCCCCAGATATGGGGTGTCTGGGGGGCGAGAGTCCCCCAGCGGGGTCAAGAGGCGGAGCCCTTTTTCAGGGGGGTCCGGGGAGCAGAATGCCCCCCCCCCGGGAAAGAAAATTTTTAATTTAAGGGGCTAAAATACACTAGAAATTTTAACTCCAGATGATACTCATACCTATTACAAAAGTTAAGGGTTTTTTTATACCTACACATTTAAAACATATGTTTAAAACGTTAATTAAAGGATAATAGTGTTTATAGTAGTTTTATTAAACTGTATACCTTAACTACTGAACGGGATAATCGATTTGTAATCGAAAAACTAAGATAAATTGTCAATTTAAACTACCCGCGTAGCGGGGAAATTTTGTTTTTTTGACTATTAATATGCTTTTGGAAGGCATCAGGAAAGTTTCTGTATTAATATTAAAGAAAAAATTTTTTCTCTCCCAAAATTTAAAAAAACGTAAAGGGAAAAAATCCGGCTTCGCCGGATTTTGGGGGGGGGGTGGGGCGACCGCCCCCCTGGACACGTCACTGTCTCAAATACCGCATTTTTAGTTTTGGGACCCCCAAATTTTAGAGGGGGGAGGGGTGTCGGCTATAATCTAGATTTTTGGGAGGGTATAACCCCCAACCCCCCCTGCCCACCTATGGTCCCATCTCCGTCTCAACAAATTTTTGGGGTATACGGTATACCCATTCACCCTACCCTGGAATTCTCAATCTAACCCCCCCCCCCTTCCGAGCCACATTTTAGGTATAAATCTAACTCAAAATTTCTGTATTTACTGTCACAACTCATAAACAAACATGTTTTTATAGTGCAACGCTGTACTTTTATATATACTTTTTTATACATAAAATGCATATTTTTGTGTGTAAAATTCTATATTAAAGCTAAAAAACTTAAATCGAGGATTTAAAATAGCTTTGTTTGGAAACCGCACCTCCCTCCTACCCCGGGTCAATCGCGACCCTCTACAAATCTACGGGGTAGTTGTGTACATGTCCCCCCTCTCTCTGGAACCGTGGAACCCCCTCTATTATAGGTAGGTGCCCAGACCAATATATAGTAAACCCATTCGTATGCCAAAATGCCAATAAATGTGATATTTTTTCACAAATTCTGGTTAAAAATTAATAATATTTAATACTTCTCGGCACATGACGTGATATTGCGCCTTAAAATTGTTCGTTGTTTTAATAAAAGTTTTTTAGGATTTCTTTGAATAGATAATAGAAAGAATCACACAAAATCTTAGCTCAAAGAAGGTGAAGCAAGCGAGATGGCAGCAGATCAAGCTTGGGTCACATTGGCCACAAATGACACATACGCCCTAGGCGCTCTTGTATTAGCCCATTCCTTGCGCAGAGTCGGAACTTCCAAGCAATTACATTGCCTTATAACACCCGGAGTCACACAAGGAATAAGGTTATATTATACTATATAATATCTGTTTGTGATGTTGTACACGTAAAACTCAAAATTTTTAACGAAATAAAACACAGATGTAGCTATTTAAGAAATTGGAGCGGCTTTTGTATCCGGAAGAATGGAAGGGTGTTAGTTAAGCATAGGTGCGCAGGGGAGGGGGGTTGGGTAGTTATCTCCCAAAAAAATTCCCCATTATAGGCAACACCCCCCTAACA
>JASAMX010010239.1:0-24600 GCA_030248175.1 Microlaimidae sp. YZB2_3 | reverse complement strand
TGTAGTCTACTTGGTTCAGTTATAATACTCTATAATTCTTTTTTTGTGTTTATTTCGTACGCGAGCCACTCATCAATGTTCAAGTTTATTTTTAATGAAATATAAATTTATAAATTTCTTATTATAACGACAGCAAATAGCATACATGTACTGTTGAGGTGGTCAAAAATGTGACTTTAAAGGTAAAGCTTTGAAAAAAAAGATAACTGATTTTTTACTTTTATCTTCACAAACACAATATAGTGTAATTCAGGGGGCTTTTTATTGAGAACTATATTTGGTCAATTTGACGTATTGAAATGCTGTGAAATGCCCGGCAGACATCGTGGGAAGACCTTTTTTGTTATGATAATATTAAAATTATACTTAACATAGAAATAAGAAGAAAACACGCGACTTTATATGCTGCTCAGACGCACAGTTACTATAATAACTAAAACACTCCCCTAATCAGTACGAACCCTAGAGCCGGTCCACTAAACGCGAGTTGACTAGGTAATATTTTAGCAAGTTGTTTAAAACTCTTGATGATGTTTTAATTTCTGGGTTTTTTCTAGATAAATCCTATTAAACTTTTTGTTTGCATGGCATAAATTTATATTTTATTAATTTTATACATATTTGTTATAAAATACAAACTAATAAGGCAAGAAACCCTAGTTAAAGGTTAGCAAAACTCATAACTCAGGGTTAAGGTTTTATAAGATTTTATTTAAAACAAAAATATGCATAAAATTCTTTAAAATATTAGTTTATCCTATTTAAAAAAAGTTCTATAAGGTTTCTCAAAAACAAAAACTTAAAAAGTAAAACATTATCAAGAGTTTTAAACAAGATACTAACAACACCAAGTCAGCACGCGTTTAGTGGACCGGCCCCTAGTGGCTATGGCGTATTTTTTTGGTTTCAGTTTTAATCCCATCTCTTTTTGTTAATATCATCATTGCCAAATATTCTTGGAGACCTTTCTGTAAATTCAAATCTTCGACGTAATCCTTTATATATATATATATATATATATAATCGATATAACAAGCTCGTAAGTTTGTATGGGAGAAATGACCGGACAATTAAATTGTTCTTTTGTGACACTTAAAAATGAATTAGAACGTATAATTTTTTCCATATCCGTCTTTCCAGAAAATATTAAAATTAGTCAATTTTGGCTTTTTAAAAAATGAATTTTCGTTCTAAATTGGCTCATTTAACAAATAATTCTCAAAATTTGCGATTTAAGCTTTAGTATTAAACTGTTTTTGCTTAAAATTTTAAATGGCTTGATCATTAATTAGTCCATTCAATACTGCAAATTATCGAGATCAGCTAGGTTTAATTAGCCTTTAAAATGTTTTAAAATATATCAACTGAAACATATCTATTGAAGTTTTTTACTAATATCACCATGCAAAATACTTTTGGACGCCTTTCTGTGATTTGGAAGTTACGTCGAAAGTTTTTATTGATATAATTGACTTAACAAAGGAAAAATAATCTGCATATTGTACTTATTAGAGTTTAAAATATATCAGCCAAAATAATTTATTAGTTTTCTTATCACCTTAAAATATATGTTCCTAAGCTGCAACTATTTAAAAAGGAAAAATCCGGAAATTGGTGCTAATAAATTTTAGTATATTAAAGCTTATGTAAATGTTACCTTTTATTATTATTATTCTGTTATTATTCTGGTGCCTCAGACGCGTAATGCATATCGCGTCTGGCATCTGAGTGTATGTATAGCGAAAGCACCGGAAGATCAACATTGAACTTCACTGACGCGTTTCTTCTCCGCGTTTTAGACGCGCATTTCCGCCTCCAAAAATCCAGAGCATTAATTTACTTTCACCGTTTTTTTTAGACAGGCCGTAACGTTTTTAATTTGTTTTTAAAAAATAGTTTACGACATTACATTTTCAGTATTTATAAAATTATTACAAAAAGAACTGAACAGCAGGGACCTTGATCTCAAGCCTTCGATAAACATCACTACTATTTATTATTTTTTAAACGCATTCAATTTACGGTAATTTTACGCAATTTTTTTCTGCAAATATGTACATATGACTCCTTGAGCTCTGGGTGGTTTTTTGTTCTCCACAGAAAAAAACGGTGCAAGTAAATTAATGCTTTGGATTTTTGAAGGCGGAAATGCGCGTCTAAAACGCGGGAAAGAAACGCGTCAGTGAAGTTCAATGTTGATCTTCCGCTGCTTTCGCTATACATACACTCAGATGCCAGACGCGATATGCATTACGCGTCTGAGGCACCAGAATAATAACAGAATAATAATAATAAAAGGTAACATTTTCATAAGCTTTAATATACTAAAATTTATTAGCACCAATTTCCGGATTTTTCCTTTTTAAATAGTTGCAGCTTAGGAACATATATTTTAAGGTAATAAGAAAACTAATAAATTATTTTGGCTGATATATTTTAAAACTCTAATAAGTACAGTATGCAGATTATTTTTCCTTTGTTAAGTCAATTATATCAATAAAAACTTTCGACGTAACTTCCAAATCACAGAAAGGCGTCCAAAAGTATTTTGCATGGTGATATTAGTAAAAAACTTCAATAGATATGTTTCAGTTGATATATTTTAAAACATTTTAAAGGCAAATAAAACCTGGCTGATCTCGATGATTTGCAGTATTGAATGGACTAATTAATGATCAAGCCATTTAAAATTTTAAGCAAAAACAGTTTAATACTAAAGCTTAAATCGCAAATTTTGAGAATTATTTGTTAAATGAGCCAATTTAAAACGAAAATTCATTTTTTAAAAAGCCAAAATTGACTAATTTTAATATTTTCTGGAAAGACGGATATGGAAAAAATTATACGTTCTAATTCATTTTTAAGTGTCATAAAAGAACAATTTAATTGTCCGGTCATTTCTCCCATACAAACTTACGATCTTGTTATATCGATTATATATATATATAAAGGATTACGTCGAAGACTTGAATTTACAGAAAGGTCTCGAAGAATATTTTGCAATGATGATATTAACAAAAAGAGATCGGATTAAAACTGAAACAAAAAAAATACGCCATAGCCACTAGGGGCCGGTCCACTAAACGCGTGCTGACTTGGTGTTGTTAGTATCTTGTTTAAAACTCTTGATAATGTTTTACTTTTTAAGTTTTTGTTTTTGAGAAACCTTATAGAACTTTTTTTAAATAGAATAAACTAATATTTTAAAGAATTTTATGCATATTTTTGTTTTAAATAAAATCTTATAAAACCTTAACCCTGAGTTATGAGTTTTGCTAACCTTTAACTAGGGTTTCTTGCCTTATTAGTTTGTATTTTATAACAAATATGTATAAAATTAATATAAATTTATGCCATGCAAACAAAAAGTTTAATAGGATTTATTTAGAAAAAACCCAGAAATTAAAACATCATCAAGAGTTTTAAACAACTTGCTAAAATATTACCTAGTCAACTCGCGTTTAGTGGACCGGCCCTAGGGTTCGTCCTGATTAGGGGAGTGTTTTAGTTATTATAGTAACTGTGCGTCTGAGCAGCATATAAAGTCGCGTGTTTTCTTCTTATTTCTATGTTAAGTATAATTTTAATATTATCATAACAAAAAAGGTCTTCCCACGATGTCTGCCGGGCATTTCACAGCATTTCAATACGTCAAATTGAGCGAATATAGTTCTCAATAAAAAGCCCCCTGAATTACACTATATTGTGTTTGTGAAGATAAAAGTAAAAAATCAGTTATATTTTTTTTCAAAGCTTTACCTTTAAAGTCACATTTTTGACCACCTCAACAGTACATGTATGCTATTTTCTGTCGTTATAATAAGAAATTTATAAATTTATATTTCATTCAAAATAAACTTGAGCATTGATGAGTGGCTCGCGTACGAAATAAACACAAAAAAAGAATTATAGTGTAATGAAATTATTTATGACTAATCATAAAACATATTTTATAGATGGGTAAAAGGGGCTTAATAAATGTCTCATAAATTTGCACAGTACAAAAAAATCTTTGTTACAATATAAATCGAAGCTCTAACGAACCAAATTTACATAATTTTATCCATCTTTAGTGTGAGTATAAGTATTTGCAAAAAACCCCAGCTGCTTCATTATTCACTTCATCTAAACGTAATTATTTATTCTGGCAATATTTAATAGATTCCGACAGAAGGCTGGAAATAATAAGGTCATCCGGTAGTAATCATACATTATTAACCGGAGTCGCACCATAAAAATGAAATAATTTATTATTACTTTGATAAAAGGAAAATGCGTCCAAAACTTTCAAATACAGTAAAATATAGCAAGTCAAAGATATATATAGCTCATCTAAATTTTAAAAATTCAGCAATGATAAATACATCGTAGCTAAACCGTTTTTTTCAATAACATGCAAGTATAATCAAAAATGTTGCACAGTATTGTATGTTTTTGGTATAATTCGCAGCTAACTCCGTTTAATACCTGTATCAGAGACGAAATCATTTTATTGGCGTTTAATAAAAAATTTATAAATTCATATTTCATTTATATTAATTTGAGCATTAATAAGTAGCGCACGAAACAAACCCCGATAAAAGAATGGTACCCGATTCGTTTGCCGATAGGAAAAAGATATTAGTTAGATTTCTCTTTACAAATTGAAAACAGGGGCCTATTTCCCACAAAATTCCGCCTGTTTGATATTTTGTAAAATACATGATAAAAGGATATACGGGACGAATTATTGATTTTATGAAACCAAACAATTAGCGCAAAACGCTGTTTCTTTACTAAGCCGAGATACTACTCCTGAATAAAATGTCAATTAATCATTGTCATGACATGAAAAAGATTAATTGGAGGCGTTCCATAAATACATTGTATTTTACAAAAAGGAGGCGGAGATTTGTTAAATGAGAATTTACCAACGTCTTTATCAAAAAGGCACCAAAACTACCATTTTGTTGAGTTTCCCAGACGGTTTGTAGTGTTCTTGTTAAAACTAAGATTTTACACCTTTTAGAAACACAAACAGTGCGCGCAAAAATTAGTTTTAGATAAGTTTGTTTTAAAAACCTATAAAAGCTTAATTCTACTTAATTTAGTGTTATAAATTACGCTTAAATTTCAAAATAAATTTATTAATAAACTAGATATTGTATCATGATAATTATTCTAATTAATCCGTTAGAATTTTTACCTATAGATAAACTCCCAGAGATTTTATCCACAAGGCTAAACTTCGATTGTGATTGCTTTTAAAGCTACATAATTCTCAGATCAGGATGTTATGAACATTAACAAACTGTTAGAAACACGTTTCAGCTAGCAGGGGCTTTGGAGAACTAAAGGTGCAAACCAATGATTTACGAATAAATTATTTTACATTACATTTGGTTTTTGGCTGGGGACTTTCATTCCGCACCTCAAAGGTACCTGGCTTATCCTTTAGGCGGATTTAATTGTTCTAAGTAAATTTGAAAGGTTTGAAATTTTCAAAATATAAAATTTTCATAAAAGTTACAAGAAAATTTTATCAGTTAAATCGTTCCCGTAATTGTCTTTGCCTCAATTACAACCATAATACCTACGTATGACCTAGGTCGTACATAGTTCATACATAATTTTTGTGCATGTTAGGACCCAATTGAAATTGAAATGGTTAAAGTTGTACGGTGGCCATATGCAGATTTTATTCAAGAATACAGGGTATTACGTTGGATATTTCATATTGCAAAAATTTGCATTTTACTACTGTACAGCTTTAACCATTTCGATTTGCTCGCTTACTTGACACTAATCACGAACAAAAAATTATGTATTACCTTAGTACGACCTAGGTCACACGTAGAGTTTACCACGGTATCGTTCACGTACGACTTTGGTCATACAAAAATACCACCACCGTGAGACGAAGATTTCACCTTTGTCGTACGAAGGTTTTACGGTTGTAAGAGCAGAAAAAGTCATTACGGGAACGGGTTAAACGTTTAAAAGACAAAACTAAAATGTATTTTTAGTAATCAATATCAGAACAGGATAAAATTTCAAAACTCCAATATGAATCTCTAAGAATATTATCACTTTTAATGTTTTTTAAAATACAACAAATCTAAAAGAATGAGCTTGACTTATTTAGCTTGACTATCATTAAAAGAATGAGCTTGACTTACATCATATTAAAATATTTAGTATTTTTAAAAACAAGGCTGCAAGATTTTTTAAATTTCAGCCTAATCAGCGGTAAATTATAAAAGAAATATAAGAATTTCGATTCAGGCAATATAATGGATTTGATTGTGAAAGTGATCATTTGAAAAAATAAAATTTGCTACTTTTTTATACCCAATTAAGCAAGATACCATTACCTTTTTATTTCTATAAGGTATTTGTAATGGGTTATACTAAGAGAATTACCAGATACGGTAATCTTTTAAGTAAAAGGTAGTGGTGACAAATATAGTTTAATTGAAATTAGGTATTAAATCGAAAAAAAAGATAGCATTAAATGATAAAGAGTTATAGCTTATTAAATAGGGCTCAATAATTACGATCGTTAACAATCAAAATGTTTCAAGAAACTAACTTTCATTGGTACATATAAAGTAATTATAATGTCCGTTATTTTGAAGGCAATATTTCTATGCTGTAACCAACCTCTCGTTTAACTTGTATACATATTGGAGGGCATATTATAACTAGTAGAAAGGTAAATTGACTTTTTTTTTTGTTTTTAAAGCCCATTAATCTCAAGCTACGATTAACTCTAAAAAGCGAATTTTTTTTTGGTTTTTAAATTTTTTTTTTAAAAACACTTTAAAATATCTGCTGCTCACGAAGACTATTAAAAAACGGCAGGTTTGATTTTTTGAAAAATTTTGTACAGCCAAAAATTTTTTGACCCTTTATTTCAAGATTATTTCAAGATTTATTTCATGATGTACCATTTCAAAAATAACTCATTAAAATTATAAATTTAGCTTTGAGTTTTGAAATGAAAATTAAAATACACGGAAGAGAAAAATTTTTTAAATTATTTGATTAACACGGAACAGGTTATTATTTGATTTGTATTTGAACAAAAACACAAGGCTGGTTTTAAAATATTATATTTTTTTGCATTTATATTTTGATATTTTCTTCATTATCAGATATAAACAAACATAAAATCACTATTGTGCCGATCTTAAAATAAAAATGAAAAAAAATATTTTGATTCAGAAATTACTTCAAAGTTACACAAGTTATGGCTGTTTTAAGGGCCAGTAATATATTGCAACTATAAGTGATTGATATTTTTCCTATAAAAATTTATAAGGTTTTTTTAAATGTAATTTTAACGTAGGCGTTTTAAAAATGCGTCATTAAAACTTGGAGATTAAGTTTTTTATTGTGTTTTTTAAAATTTTGTGTCCTGAAACTCAAATTTCGTTAGAAAAAATAGGTTTTTATTTTTTAGACCTTTTTGTTGATTAGCCCAAAATCTATGAATCACTTTTTTTGTTTTTTAGCGGATGTTACAAATATTTATTTAGAGAACGTCATAATTTTTTTGCAAAAAACTTACACCTTGGATTTTAAAACGTTTCTATGTTTTTAAACCAATGAATCCGGTTTATTTTTAAAATTTTTAAATTTGTTTCTTGTTTAATTTTTGTAAAGTAACATTGAAGTCGTTTTATTTATTCTAAAAATTTGCGCTACATTAATTTTCTAATTTGACAGATTAAGAAAGAATGCTGTTCAAAAAGTTCTATGTATTTTCTAAAGCAACAAAATTTTTGGAAATTAGCTTATTCTTATAACACAAAGGAACCAGATTAAAAAAAACCAGATGAATGTTGAATAAAATATTTTTGCAAAGTTTTTTATACGTGTGATTTTGCATTTTCATACAAAAAAGTGAATTTCTGTGATTTTCTGGATTTTTCTGTGTTTAAACTGTTTTAAATTTAAACTGCTTCAAATTTGAATTAAAATTTAAAAATACAACCTTAAACTAATTTCTACTTTCGTAGTATTTAAAATTGTTAATTTTCAGGTTTTTATATTTTTTTCAAAAGCAGTTTTCAATTCGTTCAACAACTGCGAAGTTTAAAATTCCGTTAATCTCGGCGACCCTGAAATTATGTGAAAGAACCTGCCGTTCTTTTGCTGTAATTAAATACCATTATACTACCGTATTTAGGGTACGTGACTTAATTTCGGCCACCAAATTCGGGCGTTAGAAAATTAGTTTATTTTTAAAACACAAAAGAACCAACAAAAAAGTAACTACATGAATGTTCAATAAAGTATTTTCAAGTTTTTTATTCGTGTGATTCTGAATTATCAACATTTTCATAAAAAAACTTGTCTTTGTGGTGTATTTTTTGGCTTTAATCACTTGTCCACGTTTACTTAAATCGGTTTACTTCAAGAGCTCCATGAGGTAAACTGAGTTAGCCCGCTTTTTAAATATTGTATATTTTTTATATTTAAAATTAAGTAAGATGGGAAGCAAGAAACCTATAAGCTTTTATTGAATAAACCTTTACTTAAAAGTCTTTATATAAAGCCTATATTCCACAATCGGGATTTCACGAGAAATTGTTTGTGCGATAAAAATGAGCGCGCGAGTCAAAATTTGGTTCGAGAATTCCAACAGAAAAAAAGGTTATTTCATGTTTCTGGATCAATTCTGACTTGGAGATCTTGATTTAAAGCTTTAAAAATGCTTAAAAAACAATTTGCACGATCATTTGTACGGGTGTTAAAAAAATTATGTTAAAACACAATAAGCTGTCAAGTTATTACTTGGGCGGAAGGGTGCAGTCAGAAGGATTTTCTACTAAAGATGTTTGCAGGTGGGGTTAATACCTTACAAGGTTTGAATTACGAATCTGCTTCGTTTTAGTCACGCTTCGTTTCAGTCCCGCTTCATTTCAGTCCCGCTTCGTTTCAGTCCGGCTTCGTTTTAGTCCCGCATCTTTTCAGTCCTGGAAAAAATATGTTTATCAATTTGTATCATATTCCTGCGTGCAGTCTTTTTGTGGAAAATAATTGCATAATTAACAAAAAATCGATTTACTCGCCTAAAATTCAGCAGGCACAGCCAGCTGTTATTTTTGTTTTCATTAAATGAGCGATTTCAAACTTAAGTATAATAGCTTCAATTATGTTAAAAAATTATTCTATTTGCTTTTTTATGATCCTTTTTATTGTTTAAAAAAATAATTTACAAAAGGATTTTCGAAAAGTAATCTATGGAATTACTTTTCAATTATTCAAAAAATTTATACAAAAAAATGACGGAGCTACGAAGCTCCGAGGAAGTCACTAAAGCCCAGGGCATACTTCGTGCAAAGTGTACAAAGGACAGAAACAAAAAGTTTGATTTTGGACAATCTGACAGCGTTTTTTGCGTTTTTAAATCAATGAAAACGCCTCTAAAACACCTAAAATTAGAGTTTTTGTTTGGTCCTTTGGGCACTTTGGACGAAGTATGAACCAGGCTTAATACTCACCACGGACAGACTGTAATTTATAAATGTAAAAAAATAAAAAAATAAGTAAAGGAGTACTTTTACGAATCAAATTTCCGAATCGCCCGAATATAAAACTTCACCTTAATACTCAGCCGTTCAAGCTGAAGCTTGGAAATGTTGTAGACTTGGGGTCAAAAAGCCAAAGGATAAAATTCAAATCAGACACTTTTTATAAAAAGAAGAAGTCCGTTCTGAGTGGTATAGGAGTTTGTTTCGTGAAACTCCGCCAATATATTAAGTAAAAAACACAGTGTTTTATAAAATAAATCTGGTAAGTTTTAAAGTTAAAATAGAACAGTAGTAGTATTAAAGAATAAAAGCATAAAAGCAAATTAAATGAAAAAATATTTATTGACGTTTTTATGTTTTATAGTTTCTGAATTTATTGTTTTCTTGTGTGTATTTGGATGCGATAATAATAAAAATGTAGCATAAATAAAATAAAGGAATTTCCTAATATTAATATAAAACTTTCCGAAAAAATAAAATACAAAAATATTTTCGAATTTATTGCTTGGTTTTTAAAGGAGTAATACAGCAAATCAAATTCCTATAACGCCCCGATCATACAACTCGTTTGTTACTGAACCCATTAAACTAAAATTTATAAATATTGTAGAATTGGTCTGGCTGGAGAAACTAAAATATTTAATTTGATTAAGATT
The DNA here is from genome assembly GCA_030248175.1 of Microlaimidae sp. YZB2_3. NCBI lineage: Eukaryota > Metazoa > Nematoda > Chromadorea > Desmodorida > Microlaimidae > Microlaimidae sp. YZB2_3. The sequence continues at coordinate 14,423 of JASAMX010010239.1, read as the reverse complement.
AAGGTTTTGTATTAAAAGAGTAGTCCATTCAGGGCCTTATAGAAGTTTGAGTTGCGACAGTGCTGCTTTAATTACAATAAACTAAACAGGCCAAAAAACTAAAAATAGTTTAAATAAATAAAAAAATCCTAAAATTCTTAAATCAATGCAAAATGAATCAAATAAGCTTATATAATTGTAGTGCAAACGTCTTTATATAAAAGCAAATATTGCGGCAAAATTACTTGCGCTATGACACTAGATTTTGAGCGTATTTTTTGTCAGGACCGAAATGTAATGGGACAGAAATGAAGCTTGCAGTGTTTTGTCCGGGATGGAAACGAAGCGGGACTGAAACGAAGTGGGACTGAAACGAAGCGGACTCTTGAATTACCACTAGACCGGAAGAAATATTTTCAAAAAATATTGAAATGCAGTAAAAAAGCGAAATTATTTTCTTAGCGGAGGGAGGCAGAGGTAAAGATGAAACTTTATACCTCCACATATTTTTAAGTGTAACAGAAAATCTTTAAATTTTGAACTGGAAAAACAAAAATAGCTATCGTTTATTTTTTAAACCGAAACTTGGGTCGATTGGAAAAGCCAAAAAAACTTATGCAAAAAATAAAAAAGTGGCTGAAATTAAGTCAATACTTTAATCTGTTGGTTTAAGCAAAAATTTTTTTGTAATGGTTAAGTTTTTTACATGAAGCCATAACTATATTATTTTCTTATTAACAATGTAAGGCAGCCTTTTAACTATTTTTTCCAACATTTGGTGCCTCTAATTAGCATAGAAGGTAAATTTTGCAACTTTCTCTTTATTTGTTATGTACCTGCTTCCAGAATATTTTTTTTACTAGACGTAACAATATTGTGAACCTTGTGTCCTACCGAAATTTTGAATAAAATAATTGACTTTTATTTTATATTTTCGTTCAAGGGGGGGTTGTGTGGGGGTTTTGGGGTTTTTGTTGTTTTTTTTTTTTTTTTTTTTTTTTTTTTTGTTTTTTTTTTTGTTTTTTTTTTTGTTTTTTGGTTTTTTGTTTTTTGTTTTTATTTATTTAATTGTTTTTGTTTGTATATTATAGAGGGATTTTGGTGGAGTTTTGGTTTTGGGGTTTTTTTTTTTGTTTTTTTTTTTTTATTTATTTTTGTGTTGGGGGTGTGTGGTTTGGTGGGGGGTGTGTTTGGGTTTGGTGTGGTTTTGTTTTGTTTTTTTTTTTTTTTTTTATTTTTTTTATATTTGTTTGGGGATGTGTATGAGGTAATATTTTGGAGGTGATGTTATTTAGTGGTTTTTTATTATTTTTTTTTTTTTTTTTTTTATTTATATATTTGTATTGGGTATATAATATGTTTGGTTATATGTTTTTGGTATTTTTTTTTGTTAGTGGGTTGTTGTGTGATAGAGGGGGGGGGGTTGTTTATTATATGTGGGGTTGGTGGGGTGAGAGTTTTTGTGTATGGATATATGTTTTTGTTTATAATTGATTTATATATATGTTTTTTTGTTTATGATGTTGAATATATGTTTGAGGGTTGTTTTTTTGGGTTATTGTATGTGTGATATATTGGTGGGATTGGTGTGTGTGTGGTTGTTTTTTGATTGAATTTTTATGGTGTGTGTGTAGATTGTATAATTTTATGGTAGATTTATTAGTGAGGTGGAAATATTTTTATTAATAATTATCTGTAGTATTTTTTGTTAATAGGGGATGTTTCTGTCTATTTGAGTTTTTGGCTAATTGGTGGCGCGGGAGCGCCCAGGAGGATTCAGTCCCGTGGCGCCGCGACATTATTAGAGAACGTGGGTAAATTTTGAAATTAGACTTCTTCTTCTTCTTCTTCTTCTTATTATTCTATTTTTTATTATTCCGTTCTCTTAAAGGATATTCTTATTCGTTCTGTTGATCAAATACATGGGCTCATTAGAAGAAGAAGGAATTCGCTTTCTTAGGAGCCTTTTTTGATTTAGGTCTTGTTTATTTATTGATAAATAAATTTGAAATAGACAATAATCCCGCTCGCTTTTGGATAGGATTGTACAGAGCAGACTCCTCATAACGCACAAAAGCAGACGGGATTATTGGTGGCAGAGGACGTTTCAGCGCTCTGCTTCCCGCGGGGAACGGGAACTCAGAGTATTTTTTTTATTCTTGCATTCTGATGAATTATTCAAGTTTTATTTATTAAAAATAATAATAGCGTGGGTTGCGCGGGAGCGCCCGCGCGATATTTCGGTGGTGCGGGGTGCCCTGAATTTACCGGCCCGCGCACTATCTTAGAGAATGTGAGTAAATTTTGTATTCATGTTCTCTCTTTTTTTTATTTTTATTTTTCTTTAACTATAATTGCATCTTGGCGCACGGCATCGCGCACTATATTCAGAGACGTAGATACTTTTCCAGGAGCGCCTGCATCGCCTACTATAATTACCGTGGGTAAATTTTGTAATTATTCTCTTTATTTTATTTTTTATTTAAAAATATATCTCGGCCGGAATGCTATACATATGTCATTGCGCCTTCTTGTGTTTGGCTTTTTTTATTTAATTTATTCGTGGTAGACTAGCCTTGATGCTCTAAGAATAGAGCAGGAAGGGGGATTTTTCCCGGGCGTATGTTTAGACAGAAAGATGTGGCTAGTCTGAGATGGAGATTATGTGGCTATAGAGTTTGCATTTGGTTTGGCCGCTGCTCCTATGAATTTCTCCTATGTATGATTTGTTTATCTTGTCTATCCCGCTGTTGCTTGTTTTTTTGTTTGTGATGTCATTGAAATCATCTCCGCATCTTTGCGCGCTTTCGCCTTTTTTCATTTGAGGTTATATTTGTATGTGAAGCCTATTTTGGTGGCGTTCTGCTGTTTTCTTTGTTTTTTCGTTGCTTTCTCACTAGTGCCGTGCTGTATCTTAGTCATGTATACTCTTTTATGGGTTTTTTTGTGAGCCTAGTCTTTCTATAGTCATAGCTGTAGCTCTCGCTCGTCCCTCTTTTCTGTCTAAACTCGCGGGGAGATGGCCCCTTTCTTTATCTTAGAGATTTTTAAGGCTAGTAGATAATAAAAAACACTAAAAGAACAATACAAGTGTTTTCATAATTTCTAAATATCATCAAGCTACTTTTTACATTGCTTGTATCTACATTATTTGTATCGACATTTTTAGGGCATTTTTTACAAAAAACTTTTTGTTACAATTAAAATTATATTGTAAAACAACTGAAATTCTGAAAAATATTTTTTATTCATTATCGATATTTTGACGAAATACAAAATAATTTACAGTGTATTTTTAAAAATATGCAAGTAAAATCTAATTTTAGTAATATTTAAGGTAAGATGGGTTATGTACATTTTATTCATTTTTGTTTTTTTTTATATCAAACAAAGCGTTAAAAATATTCAGCACAATAATTTTCGATCGAAATGAAAGCTTGGGTTATAGTTTTAACTCTGTCTTTTTTGTTAATAACATCAGCATGGACAGCCCCTTGTAAGTTTTCTATTATGTTTTTATTCCTTTATTTATTTGAAAAGTAAACATAAAAATTTCATACCGGTAAAAAGGCTGAAAAACGCGAGTAAAGATACATACACAACCCGTTATATGAGTAGAATAATCAAATTGTGCGGTTTTTTTCATAGCATATAGGGTAACTGACCTAATTTCGGCCACCTTTTTTTATTTTTTTGAATAAGTTTTTTCTGGCTTTTTCAATCAAGCCCAAATTTGGCCTAAAAATCAAACAATAGCTATATTTGTTATTCCAGTGCTAAATTTGAATATTTCTGTTACACTCAAAAATCAGTGAAGGTTTAAACTTTTTTTTAAGTGGCCGAAGTTAAGGCGCGTGCAATTTATTTCGGCCACCTGCAAAGAACTGGCCATAACTATTGCTTAAACGAACAATAAAAATTTTTAAAGGTTGAAAATTTACCCTTGGGTATTGTTCTTGGTACATATAACTTATTTTTTCCCGTTTGCGAACTTTAATAGTTATTAGCAAGACTTTAAATAATTATGTCAAAACCTTAAAAAAACAAGTTTTAATAATTTGTATTTTTTGTTCAATTTTTATTTTTGGCTTAAAAAACGTCAAAACAAAGTCAAACGAGCAAAAAAAATTCTTTATAAATACGGTAGTACAATGATATTTAAAAACAGCAAAAAACGGCAGGTTGTTTCACCTAAATTTTCAGGTGGCCGAAATTAACGGAATCTTAAAATGCGCAGTTAGTTAAACGCATTGCAAAATGATTTTGAAGAAAATATCAAAACATCAAAATTAACAACTTTGAGCCTTAAGTAGAAGTTATTTTAAGGTTATATATTGCTTCGTTCTAAATTTGATGCAGTTTAAACACAAAGCAAAAATTAGGAAAATCACGAAAAATTCACTTTTTGTATAAAAATGTTGATAATCTAGAATAGCAAAAATAAAAAACTTTTGCAAAAACACTTTATTCAACATTAATCCAGTTACTTTTGTGCTAGTTCTTTTGTGTTTTAAAAATAAGCCAATTTTCTAACACCCTAAATTGGTGGCCGAAATTAAGGCGTGGCCGAAATTAAGTCAGTTACCCTAATATGCTCAAAAAGGAAAATGCTGAAATACTGGTTATTTATTTATTTCCGGAATTGTGCTGTTCTTCCTGCTCTCTTCATAAAAGCTCTTTGGGGTTTCGGAAACGGTTCCGTTAAGAGTGCAAACGGGTGGTGGAGCAAACGGGGGTGCGAAGGAAAACGAGTGATGGTGCATACAGTTTAATGCCGGTCAACAAATATTGATCGGCTGAAAAAAGTCGCTACCACGATAAGGAAAATACCCACCGCGAGAACGAAGTCGGTAAAAACTAGTAAATAGCTCACTTCATCGTAATATATTTTTGACATTAAGATTCTATGAACGGACGCCTTAGGTCCTATAAAATTGCTATTAAAGAAAAACTAATTGGAACGCAAAGTTTTTGTTAAAATGCCGCCTTTTTAACAAAATAAAAATCAGTTAACTTTTGCAAAATTTTGGCATTTTTGCTTCAAATTGAGTAATTTAATGAATTTTTTTTAAATATGGAATTTAATATTAAACTGTTTTTGTATTAAATTTAATATGCTTGGTTGTTAAATACCACAATTTATGAAGATCAACTATATTTAACTGGCTTATATAATTAAAAATTGTTTTATTTAAAAAAAAACAAACAAACTCAAGATTCAATGTTATCATGGCCGCAGTATAAATTCGAAACAAAAAGAACGGACCTGACTGTAAAACACCCTAGGAAGAGCCGCGATTATTATTTTTCAGTTAATTTTTTTCCTAACCTTTATTTTTAATCAAACCATCAAGAAACAATAAATTTATGGTTGGGTTTTTATAAGGTTTTATTACTATTCATCTTTATAAATAAACAATAAATGAAATTAAAATATTACTCATTGCTGCAAAAAAATTTTATACGAGAAAAATAAATTTTAAGCACAATAAAAACCAACCAAATAGCGCTTTGATTGCAAACAAATGAACTAAATTTAATAATTGTTACAACTGTACAACAAGCAGTTTTGCGTTTGTTATAGTAATTATTTTAATTGATTTCAGTGACTTTTTAATAATTTTTTTCCGTGCATACTAGTAAATGTGTTATTGTATTTTGTTGGGTTAGAAAGGAATATGCTTTTATCTTCAACAGCCTTCTTGTCATTTTTTCATTTTACATATTGCTTGCTTTTTTTTGTTTTTTTTTTGTGATATTGATGCAATTCATACAATAATGACAAGTAAGGGCTGGTTCATACTTATGACAAAACGTCCTTTGGACTTTGTCCAAAGGACAAAATCCAAAGGGAAAAGTCCGAAGGGAAAAGTCCAAAGGAAAAAAGTCCAAAGGACAAAATCCAAAGGACGACGTGTTCATACTTTCTTGTCCTTTGGACTTTTACCTTTGGATTTAGTCCTTTGGACTTTGTCCAAAGGACAAATTTTAAATAGCATTCATACTTCGTCCGAAGGAAAGAGTCCAAAGGAAAAAATCCAAAGGACGTTTTGGATCTTCTAAAATTGTCCTTTGGACTTTTTCCAAAGGACGTTTTGTCATAAATATGAACCAGCCTTTAGAACAAACTGCTTGAAAAAAGCAGGTCCCATCGGTCCCATTTAAATGGTTTTATTTAAATGGGATTCCATTTAAATGGGACCTGTTTTTTCAAGCAGTTAGCTCTGAGTGTTTCATTTTCCCTTTATTATATATTTTTGATAATAACACCAATAATAATATAATAAAAATAAGGTATACGTGGATTTTAAAATTTATTCAAGTTTTCATAATAATTATGGAGAATCACGACGGTTTATTCAATGTACACAAAGGTCTCGAGAAGAATTGAAAATAATTTGTATATGACCGGAAAAAATGAAAAAGAAATAAGTATTTACAAACAACTGTTTTTTTAGAATAAAAGTTTTCTGTTTAATTGTTATTTTCGTGTATTATGATCTTGTTTTCTTTCGTTAACCAAAGTCATATACAAATTATTTTTAAATCTTTTCAAGACCTTTGTGTACATTGAATTAACTGTCGTGATTCTATATTAAAAGTGGAAAACCCCTAGCAAATAGTACTTTTAATCATAGCGCATTAAATTTAAGAATACTTGAATGGTATGAGGTGAGATCAAGTGCTGCTTCGCTTTCGCTTTGAATTATTTCAGTGACTTTTTAAGATTTTTACGCAAAGCATACATCACATACAACAATCACAAATCCAAACAAAAACTCATAAAAACAGGAGTCCCATAAGGCCCCTGTCTGTCATACACGCTATTAAACATCTACACCGCAGACATTCCCAGCACCACCACCAAACATACACATCATAACATAGGATATCAACAGACGATATCACAATATACACAAATTACAAAAAAGCAAACTGGCAAGCCTTTACCGCACACATAGAAGACCACATACAGAACACTCCCACCCACCACAAACATACATCAAGCAAACAAAGCATTTACAAAACTCATCATTCAAGCAGACAAAGCACATATTTCCAATGGTCACATTAAGCAAACAAACAGGCCACTACCACAACATATCATACAACTCAGACAACACCGCAATGCACTCAGACAAGCAGACCCCACACATCCAGACATACAACAGCTTAACAAACACATACAAAAACAACTTTAACACTCAATACTCCAAATCAAAACTAAAATTACTACAAATAAACATCAATGGTCACATTAAGCAAGACAAACAGGCCACTACCACAATACATATCATCAGTAGACAACACCGCAATGCACTCAGACAAGCAGACCCCACACATCCAGACATACAACAGCTTAACAAATACATTTACAAAAACAAATAGCAGAACATAAAGCAAACATCTGGCAGAAGAATTAATAAAAGGAATAGGGATTAAAGTGAGAGAGAGTGAAAATGCTAGGATGGGGCCAAAAAAAAAAAGGGATTTATATTTTTTTTGTTATAATCCTTTGACGACTTAATACCTTGTGCTCATTGTCTATATATAATTTGACTGATAAAATAGTTATAATATAGTATATTTTCTGTACATTCCATTTATATTACATATTATTTTGTAGTGTTTTTTTTTAATTTCAAACCGTCCTTTTTTTCAGGAAGTGGAACCTATTACATGTCTATCTTTTCATCCCACTGGTGATTTTATATTAGTGGGAACCCAGCATCCCACAATACGCCTCTACGACATTGCAACTAGTCAGAGTTTCGTCAGCCCCATACCCACTGACCAGCACCGACAAGCTATTCACGATGTACGTTAAATATTAAGTTCTTGATTTTACATGAAAAACTGTTAAATAATACACGCTAATGGGCTTTTCGGAGGCGACTGAAAAACATTCACTGGCTAAAATTGGTTTATACTAACCAAACTTAAGTCAATTGCCATAATGTAGAAATCGACCAAAAAATTTATGGAACTATCGCATAAAAACTAAATTTTGACCGACAGCGACAACCACAAAATCTGTTGGAGAATAATGAATAATTATATCTCGCTAACGGAAAGAGTGGCTCCTCCCGATTTTCGAGTTTAATATAAATGCCAAAATTATAATAATAATAATAACATATATTCAGGTCAACTACGCGGAGAATGGACGGCTGTTCGTGACGGCGTCTCAGGACGGGGACGTAAAGGTCTGGGACGGGATCTCCAACCGCTGCATCGAGACTTTCGTCAGGGCCCACGACGGATTCGAAGTTTGCTCCGCCTTGTTCACTAGGAACGGAAAGGTTGGTGTATTAGTGTTTGTCTGTCTGTTTGTTGGTTTCAATCGCCTGGTACTTTTCTATTGTATAGACAGGATTCGGTTGGTTGAAAAACATTTGGTGACTTTTTAAGGTTAAATAAAAAAAAACCCAAATAGTGCTTTTCAATTTGTTTTTTTTTAAATCAACAAAACGTAAAAAATTTGTGACTTATAACTGAAAACAATTTTATTGTTGTATAAAAATATTATTGAAAATCATAGTTATGCTTTTAAACACAGGTATGGGCATCTTCTTCGATTTTGGGGGCGAAAAATTTTGCCTCAAATACTCCATTTTTATCGTTTTTAGTACTGGAACCCCCAAATTTTAGGGATGAGGGTGTCCCGGGTACCCCCAAATTTTAGGGGATGTTTATGGCAGTAATAGGGATTTTTGAGGATGTATAACTACCCCAACCTCCTGCTCACGTATGCTTTTAAAAAAATGTTTACTTTGTAGTACGTCCTGACTGCCGGTAAGGACAGTTGTGTGAAGCTGTGGGAATTGGCGGCCAATCGCTGTTTGATCGCGTACACAGGCGCCGGAGCCACGGGACCACAGGAAGTCTGTCTTCAAGCTCGCTTCAATCATACAGAAGACTACGGTAGTTATTTAACTTTTTTAATATTGATTGTTTTAATTTATTTTAATCAAAATAATTATTAAACTTTCTAGTTTAACAATTTTTTGTTAAAAATACGTTTAACAAAGAAGACTGCTTACTATGAGAACTCCAGCAATTATTAACAGTTTTAAAACAAATTTTATTTTGAAAAAAGGAATATTATGTTAAGTTTGTTACTCTTGCTTGAAGATTTTTATTTCGAGGTTCCCGTACCAATAATACAGAGTGCGGTGAGAAATTTCATGGCATAGTATGTGTATGGTATTATTGTTTGTTCTCAGTGTTCACTTGATTTCAACCAGCAGTTTGTAAGAAAAAAAAATAAAATTCAATTTCTCACCAGAAGCCCTGGCATTTTAAAATCCATTTTCTTTTAGTACTATTTCCTGATGAGAAATCTGGCAGTTTGTGCTCCTGGGACTCTCGTAATGCGGATCGAAAACGATTATTAGCTCTAGGTAAAAGATTTCGTGCTTTTCACTCCTAATTTCATACATAATTTCCCACAATAATTTCACATTGTGTTAATGTTAAAAAATTTTATTTTAAATCTTAATTAGTTTATGAATTAAACATTTTTTGTTATTTCTAAATGCCAACAATTTTTTAAATGGAGATTCTGGAGATTCAAAAAAAAGAGATAATTAATTTAATATTATATTGATATTATTTTTACTATACGAATGCCCATTGTTTTGCTTTTGAAATTTTTTATTCTCAGCGTTTTTTATTTCTGATTGCTTTTAAAAAATTTTGGTTTTGCTATTTTTATCATAGTATGAAATTAGTTATTTTTCTCTTTAGGTCACACGGCAGCAATTCGGTATTTCGACCATTCTCCCACACAACCGGCATTTGTAACGTGTAGCGACGACTTCAGGGCTCGTTTTTGGTACAAGAAAACGGCAGTGGAATAAAATTAGAGTTCAAAATAAAAAAACTTCCAGAATTCGGAATCTATCGAAATTTACATGCAAATCTATGGCATTGGCGGACTCAACTTAAGGAGTATTGAGTTATGCTCAGTTATTTTGTAAAAGAACAGAAGCGGCATAACATTATATTGGTCATAAAAAAGATGGATTGCAAGGCGATGATAAATTAATTAAATACAAGGATGGTTGATTGATAATAATTCCTTCATTAAAAGAAACTATCTATCGGTCACCTGAATAAAGGGATACATTCCTCTGGTTTGTTTTGGTCAAAAAAGTTTTTGGGAAGGGAATCCTGACGATGATGGTTAAGTTTTCAAAGCTTATGTGCCAGAGGAAATATAATCGTTGATCTGTACTTATTTAAATTATAATTATTACAGAAGGTTGGACATTAACATGTAGTTTTAAGTGTTTTTCTGTTAAATTTTTGTAAATAAATTTATTATTATTTTTGTTGTAATACAAAAAGTATGGTTTAATTAAATGTTTAAGTTTTTTTAAAATTTTGAACACTATTTAAAATAGTCCTAAAATTATGCTAAAACAATATACACAATAAATTAATAAGTTTATACAATGATCTTCGAGCGCTTTCGCAAAGAAAACTAACCATAGCTATTGGAAATGACCAGTGGTTTATATTTAATTTCTTTTAGGTTGATTTAGAATATAATAGATTTTTGAGGATTTGGTGGTATAATATTTGAAAAACATACCTTTAAACTAATGAAAGTCAATTTTAGATTAAAAAGCAACATATTTCTTCTTTAAGAATAAGTTTTCGTCCTTGATTAAATCAGTTTTTATAGTATAGCCCAAAAACTTTACATTTTTGAATCTGCTACAGCATACATGGGCAAGTTGGTCCGGACTGAGCATAGATGTTTTTGGTCAGGTTCGCTAGGGGTGGTCCACCTCCTAGCGGAAGGAAAAATAGGTTAAGAACGCTAGTTTTATGTCAAAAAGCCTTTTTTTATTGTATTTTTGAGCTTTTTACTGTTTAAAATATTCATTTTGACCTTAAAACTTAGGTTTGAAGGCAGTTAGAAGTCATTTCAAAGTCATTTTTTTCTTCATTTTTCCAAATTGGGGGGTTAACCTTTTCTTTCCCCCTCCAGTTCTAAGTGGGGGAGATTAAACCCCCCTTCTCAGAATTTGGGGGGTTAACCCCCAACCTCTCACCCGTGCTCATCTATGTGTTACAGCCACTTGGATTAAAGAATAATATGCGTGCAGCTATAGGCACCTTGCACTGAAACTAAGTTTATACATGAAGTATGCAATATACATAGTTGTCACCATAATGGATAATTACCGTATTCCTACTTATCTTTTCGTAGTATGCAGATAATACGATCGAAATTTCGCGCGCTTTCGAGGGTTGTTCTGCATACTACGAAAAGATAAGTAGGAGTACGGTAATTATCCATTATGGTGACACTTATGTATATTTCATACTTCATGTATAAACTCCGTTTCAGTGCAAGGTGCCTATAGACTAGTTCTGAATAAACGCTGGTTCATACTTATGACAAAACGTCCTTTGGAAAAAGTCCAAAGGACAATTTCAGAAAAGCCAAAACGTCTTTTGGACAAGTCAAAACGTCCTTTGGACTTTTTCCTTTGGACGAAGTATGAATGCTGCTTGAAATTTGTCCTTTGGACAAAGTCCAAAAGACAAAGTCCAAAGGGAAAAGTCCAAAGGACAAAAAGTATGTACACTTTGTCCTTTGGATTTTGTCTTTTGGACAAAGTCCAAAGGATGTTTTGACGCTGTGGTTGTCCTTTGGACGAAGTCCAAAGGACTTTTGTCCTTTGGACTTTGTTCAAAGAACGTTTTGTCATAAGTATTAATTATTTTAAATTAAAAATTTTTAAATAAAAGTTTAAAAAAATTACAAGTCTGTAAATTCCGTAAATTCCACAGTTACCTACCTATTTTTTAATTAATAAAATAAGAAGAAATTAAATGCGTTTATTAATTTACAATTACAAAGAACTTTATGAAATAGGCCCCTGATCTTAATTTACAAAACTAAAAAACCCAGCTATTTGAGCGTAATTTTTCAGAGTAATCCATGTAATGTGCAATTTTTGCACACACACACACACACACTTACACATACACGCACACAAATACATACACACACACGCACACCCACACGCACACGCACGCACACACACACACACACATACACACACACACACACACACACACACACACACACACACACACACACACACACACACACACACACACACACACACACACACACACACACATACACACACATACACATACACACACACACACATACACACACACACACACACACACACACACACACACACACACACACACACACACACACACACACACACTACTGATTGAGCATATCTTACACAGAAAGTTACACACAGAATGATATTATAATAACGAAATATTATTCATAATAACGAAAGTTTAGCCATAAATAATAAGTGTTACATTTTCAAAACGAAAATGAATTTTCCAAGAGAGTAAGAGGTTATATTGATATGTATTAGTTCTAGAAAGCTGATTATAGAAATTAAATTTGGTGTAAATTAATTAAAACATGTCTACAAAAATGATAACAATTTATTCTTTCTTTTTTTGGATATTTTAGTGTTGTTGTTTATCCTGCCTTTTTTACCAATAGCATTATGTAAATTCTTTTCAAAACCTTTCTGTCAAAAAACATGACCTTTTGCAAAATACTTGACAAAAGTGAAATTTAATTCCAAAGTTCACTGTAATGTGTTGCAATAGCAGATTTGTTAAAATTATTTAAAAAAAAAAAATACGGGTCAAAACTAAAGTCCCCACTAATGTTTTTATAATCAAAATTTCGCCCTATAAAGTTATCAAAAATATTATGTAACAAATAATGATTAAAATTAATTGTTTTTTAATGTGTTATTTTGATTGCAATGTTTTAAAACAAATGTGTATAAGATAGGGTGGAATATGAAATTTTGTTATTAAATAACAGTCGTCATAATATGCAAAACAATTGAGTTTAATATCAAATATATTATTTTTTCTAATAATAATATTATTATTTATATTATCATTTCCTATAAAAAGTTCAGTTACTCAGGGTTTTGTTTTGGGCCCATTTCTTTTTCTTATATATAAATTATATTGTTGGTTATGTTAAGTACTCACAAATTAGGCTCTTTGCAGATGATATAAAGTTTTTTGCAAAATCTTCATCTAAAGACAAGCACATTCAAAACTTAAGACTTTAAGAAGATTTATATAGAGTATACAGCTGGTCAAAAGACTGGCAATTGCAATTATCAGTTCATAAATGTGAAGTTCTTCATATTTGAAATTATAGCAAAAAATTAATTTGTAAATATAAGCTTGGTAATAATGTACTTGTAACTACAGAATTGGTGCGTGACCTAGGTGTTTATATATCTCATGATATGAAATTCTCAAAACTCTCTGAAATCACAGCAAAAAACAATGGGAGTAACATCATTAATTTTTAGAACACTCAATTCAAACCATAGAAATAATCTTCTCGGAGCACATAAGTCCTATGTTATACCAATTCTGGAGTACGCTAGTGCAGTTTAGAACCCTTATTTACAAAAAGATATAAAAACTTTGGAAAAAGTGCAACAAAATTTTACTAGGAGGTTGTTTTATAAATACAAGTTACCTGATGCTTATTAACAAAGACTGGATTACCTAGATTTGTTAGGTTTGACGTTTGTCCGCTCCAAGTAGCTCACTGCGTTTTTTCTATATATAAAAAATATATTGGGTTATCTTTTTCCATTTTGGCCTTTTTGTACATTTAATAAGTTAATAGTTAATAGGTTTACATTTTAACATTAGCTATATTTAGGGTATTAAACACGCTAGAATCGAAAATGATGTGGAAGAGCGTATTGATTCTATTGAGAAACGGTACGCAGATGTTAAAAGCCGCGTGGAAAGGCAAGAATTATCGTCCCGCAAGTATAATCTACGCTGGTGGGGTTTTTCCAAACGCAGAGTCGGATTTAAAAGAAGTGACCTTTTGGAATTTTTTCAATATGTGTTAGAACACAGGCTTAGGCTATCTCGCAGTTCAGCCAGAAGCATTGTGCAAGACATATTAGATATTCATTAAACCAACGGTGATTGCTTGATTGTTAGATTTATGAAAATGGACCATATTGACACTATTAGAAATAATCGCAAACATTTAAGAGATTTTAAGCCACACAATATGCAAGTATCCTTGCGAGAAGACCTGACGAGCAAAGCGAACGCCCAATACAAAAAAAACAGTAGCTTTGGTAACAAAAATTAGGCAACGCTGTAAAGGTGTTTCCGTTTCCGTACATAGTTTCGGGAAAATTAAAATCAACAGCACTATCAGCTTAGCTCGTCTATGGTCAGACGAGGAAATTAAAAAATTAAAGCAAAAAACGTCCGCTAACTATTTACCACTTGGTAATAAAAAAGGGGTGCACCCTCAAATTTAAGTCAAAAATAGCTTTGATATTTAATCCTTAAATTTAGTATATTTTTTAAAA